>LNAC01000055.1:4598753-4666069 GCA_002007465.1 Ailurus styani | reverse complement strand
TTTTTTTTTTTGTTTTTTGTTTTTTGTTTTTTTAATGCCAAAACATAGTTTCAAAAGTTATAGAGTATAAATAATTCTTTTGGTATATTAATAGGAATGTAAAAATAATTCTGGTACCCGCTCTTGATTTTTATAAAAAGCAATAATTCATTACGTGCCATGATAATGGGGTCCAGTATTGGAATCTAGTCTTAAAGTGTCTTTTTCCCTTCAGTGCTGTTAGTACTGCTCTTTGATTTTAGTGCACTTTCACTGAGAGGTAGCATTAAAATTCCAGCTTGGGGGTCCATTGTGAATGGTAAACACATACAGAGGGGTCCTCCTCCCATTCTCTCTCTGCTCCCACCCCAGTGCCAGGAATGGGCCTGGACAGTGGTGTAACAAGAGATGGTGGGGGGAAGAGTGGCCTCGGAGGCAGGTGATTGCTGTGTTTATGCACAGATCACGGCAGCCCGTGTGATTGTACACCGCCCCTGTGGCAGCTGGTGACGGAGGAAATTTTCAGTAGCTCTACTCTCTTGACTCCCATTTATTTCCCAGCCAGACACTGGCTTCTTCCCCCTCACTCTCCTGAAACGTTTTCATCAGTGTCATGAGTGACCCATTTGTTGGCAAGCCAATGACATATACTACTTGACCATTTAAGTCGACTTTTTGGAGTTCTTTTCTTGCGCTTCCTGGAGGTTTTTCTATATCCATAACCACTGATCTTTCTATTTCATTTGTTCTACCTCCTCTTCTGCTCTCTTGCTATATGTCTGTATTCCCCAGGAGTCCATCCTGGGTTCGATACTGTTCCAAATCTCTGCTATTTCTCTGAGGCACAGCATTTAAATCGATGGTTATAACTATAGGACACACAAATCCACATGATATTTACAAACACAAATTTTTTCTTGAGCTTCATGCTCACATTTCCAGTTATCTCTGCTTAGTGTTTTATTTTTATTTATTTTTTCCCCCCGCTGGAGTGTAGCACACTCTATAAATTCTGAACTCCTTGTATTTTCAATCTCCTTCACACACATGGAGACACTTTTGAGTCTTTGCTCTCACATCCTACAATAAGGTTCAATCACAGGAACTCTGTTTCACAATACCTTTCAAAGAAGGCATTCTCATGGCTCTCGTCTGACTTTTGAAATGTTGCACAGGCTCCTATCTTGTTCCCCCCAATACTCACCGTACCATCAGTAGAATAATCTTCTAATAAATAAATAGGATCCTGGAATTTTCCAACTTCAAAATCATTATTGACTATTGATTCAGAGTTGTCTTCAAAATTACATTGCGCTTCCTTGCATGGGGATGTAAGGACCTTGGCGTGTTCTTCCCTCTAGCTATAGTGCCCTGTTGACTTTTATTCATCTAAAAAAAATACCCAAATGTTCTTGAGTAGACAGATCAATTGTCAAATTTTGATGAAAGCTTTCTAGACCACTCCAGAAATGATTGTTTTACCTTGTTTTTGGTTCTCCCACATATTTCTTTATAACATCATTTTAAAATCTCCCAGAATGGGAGGGCTTTGGTGGCTCAGTCAACTAAGTGTCTGCCTTCAGCTCAGGCGCTGATCCCAGGGTCCTGAGGTTAAGCCCCATGTCTGGCTCCCTGCTTACCAGGGAGCCTGCTTCTCCCTCTGTCCCTCTCCCCTGCTTGTGCTCTCTCTCTCTCTCTCTCTCTCAGATACATAAATAAAATCTTTAAAAATAAAATAATATAAAATTTCAAATATCCTAGAGTATAACTTGTTGATGTTTATTTTTGAATTGCCTGTTTGTCTGAGCCTAGCACAATGCCTGATCCTTCAAAGAGACTCTGGATGCTGTTGAATAATGGGGGGATAAATAGTGAAATATAAGTTCTGGTAGTAATTTGCTGCTCCTATGCCAGTTTTATGGACTGATGGGGTTGGTATGTGACACTCCATAGCTTTGGTTTCTCCTGACAGAAAATGCAGGAAGAAGGATTTATAAGGAAACCTCACCATTGCAGGAGCAAGAGATGGCATTTATCAGGGAAGCAGCATGCTGTAATAAATTTTTACGTCGGGCAGGAAGTGTGCCCAATCAGGCAGTCAACAATGGTTTAGTCAATAACCCCAGAATTTAGGGTCACCTCTCACTTAGATCCTCATTTTCATGATATTTCTGATTTGGTTAAAATGTTAAGAACAATTGAGTAATCATTTTTTATGCCTTCTATTTATCATAACAAATGGAGGCAGTTGATCTGAACTATAAGTTGACATCTTTGTGATGTTTGGTTTGTTTTCCAAAGACAGTGTGCTCTTAAAAAGAAAGGCATTCCTGTGTACACACAAGCATTCTAGGCTAACTAGCTTTTTGTGGATCGATGACAAATGGTTGTAAACAAAGGCAGTTCCCTCCACTGTAACCTTGACCCATGAAGGCCAAGAAATGCATTGTTCATTTAAATGAAATTCATTTCGCTGTCATATTAGTTATGCTTGAAAGTTTTATATCCAGCAGAGATTTTCAGGGACATGCTGTTCCTGGAACAGTGAACATGCTAATGCAGATAGATATTAGAACTGTAGAACAAACTTAAACGGGCATAGAAAATTTAGTGCAAAGAGAGGAAGGAGGGAGGGTGGAGATAGGGGAGAAAGGAAAGAGAAAGAGAGAAAGAAGGAAGAGGGATTGAGGGTGAGAGGGAGAGAGAGAAAGATTTTCACACTGATTTTTTTTTTTAAGACTAGTTTTGAGATGTCAGATTTATGGAAGATTGCATTACTTTTTATTTTTGCTAAATATCTGTTCCTTGTCCTGTAAGAGTATCATACATCCACATTCTGTCAAGCGCTATGAAAGGTCTGAAATTTTACCCTGCCTACAAACTGTTGCTCTGCATAATTTCATGAATTTTGGCAGAAGACCTGAGTTTCCTGGGTCAGAGACAGAGGACTTTACTACTCACAGCACATGAGGCAGTGTGAGCTTCATATCAATGAAGTGTGAGTTCATATCAATCTCGCTTCCCACCCCCTCCAACTTCAACAGAGACAATAAGGAGGTGGTCCTAGGTTGATGGTGTGCCCACAGTGGGCTCGTATTCTAAATAAGGAGCCCTGAGGTTAGTGAGCCCCAATTTTATAAGGGACTGCAAGCAAATATGCCCAGTTTTTGCCTGGAGGAGAACATCTCTACTATCCTGGATAGCAAACAAATCTGCCCACTACTGTAGAGGGAGACACGTTCTCTGTCTTCCAAGATTGTTTACTGTAAAAATATCTTCAAAAAGATAGTCCTTACATATACAAAGGTTTTCACAACTGTTTTCCTCCAAAGCTTTAAAGCTTCAAAATTGTAAAATTTGCTCAATCAATGAAGTTTTAATTTGTAGATAAGAGTAATGTATACCATGTGATGCCTTTCAGTTTACGGAATACTTTCCTATGCATTATTGTGCTCAATCATGTACAAGGTCAATGATAATGAAGCTAAATTCATTCCAGGCTTGTAGGTAATGATCCATGTTTGGGAGGAAGGGATCCTACAATTATTATGACAATCATATATATTAAAGAGGTACAGCTGGCAATAGAGGTTGTGGGAGTTGTAATAAATTGTGTGTGTGTGTGTGTGTGTGTGTGCACACTCCTTACCAGGTCATTGTAAAACAAATGTAATAAATTATCTATCTATGCACACGGCTCCCTTTCTAGCACTGTCCTTAATTAGCATTATTAAAACTGCATCACAAGGCAGTCGGGATGTGGATGTAACTTAAAAATTAAAAATAGATGTGCTGGATTTAAAAAAAAAACATAAATATGAAACATCAGAAAGAGAAAATAAGGTTAAAAAAGACTGAAATTCTGTCTCTATGGATGAAATTCCAGAATGAGCTTCTGCAAACTGGAGGCATTTCATAGAGATGCTGGTAAGCAGCTCGTCGTTATCCTTGAGATTTCCCTTTCTTTGCCATAGAATCATGATCAATCATGAATCAAAAATGCAGAGATCATTAGCGTTGGAAGGGTCCTAAAGAATCTTACAGCCCAGTGAGTCTCAAACATTAGTGTGTGCCATGGGAATCAATTGAGAATCATTGGAGTCAGTAAAATACAGAAGCTTAGGACCTCACTAACTGAGGATCTGATTTGTTAGGTCTGGTAATTCTGACACAAACCAGTTCTCAGAAACACTGATCTAATACGATTTTATAGATGAAGAAAACCTTCACTTAGAAAATCTCCAGTCATGATTTCTTTCTATCCATTTCCATTTCTACTACCCTAATCTCAACTTAAGTTAACCTCAGAATCTGAAACAGTGCCCGGCAGTATGTGCTATTGGATAAATATTTGTTAAATTAATGAGTGTATCTTTTGCTCTGACATTATTTTCTATGCTGATAATGTTTGTGCCTCCAACCAATCTATTATTTGCTGTTGATTAATAGCGCTTAAAGAACTTTTAAAAATATTAAGTAACTAAATAAATAAATAAAATCTTTTTTTTTTTTTTTAAAGGAGGCACCTGCGTGGCTCCGTTGGTTGGGCCACCAGCTCTGATGGATGTGATCCATCCATCACAGGGTCCTGAGATCGAGCCCTGTGTTGGGCTCCCAGGTCTGTGCTCAGCGCAGAGTCTGCTTGTCCTTCTCCCTCCCCTACTCTTTCTCTCTCTCTCTCAAATAAATAAATAAGAAATAAAATCTCTTTAAAAAATTAAGTAAGGAAAGTATTATTTTATCTAGTTGACACATGAGAAAACTGAGTCAAGGAGAGGTGAGTGACCTTCCTTTCTTTTACAGGGCAGTGAAAAGAGCTATTGCTCGAATTAAGAAACAGCATGTTTATGAAGATGTGATTCATGAGCACTTTGTATAATTTAGATATATCACAACTGTTATGCATTAAGAAATATGCTATAACCGAGAGAGAATGGAAGAGAGAGGGAATAGCAGGTAATAATAAATTGTGGTGGTGAAGTGGACAGAAAATAGAGCTGGGTTTGAGTTCTACATCTAACATGTGCGACCTTTAGTTGTACGACCTCAATATGTTAATTAATCTCTCTAAACCATCCGTGGTTTAGATGATGATATTACTATCTTATTTCGGGGTTATTATAGGATTAAATGAAGATTAAGTATAAAAGCTTAATAGATCATCTGGCAAATAGTAAATAGTCAGTAATAAATTTTTTTAACTATTAAACATCATCATCATCATCATCATCACCATCATCACCATTATCGTTAATATGGGTATATTTTAAGAGGTCGGAGTTCGTGAAGTTCAGGGTCAATTTTAACCAAAAATTAGGAAAAGAGGTATTACTCAGGTATATATATAGAAAAGAATAGGGGGACAAGTTCAGGTTACCTAAAAATGTTTTAACGAATGGTTTCCTTTCTGCCAAGGTAGTTTCTTATATGCCTAGCCTTGGTTCTCTTGCCCAGAAGTATCTCAAAGGTATGAGAGAAAACATGGCAATAGCTGTTCTTAAGTCCATACATGTAAATATCTGTCCTTTTCTAAAAGTATATAAACATGGCAATATGTGTATATAGACTCTGAAATTCTGGATGCCTTTCTTTTTCATATGAGTATAATTGCGTGCAATGCAGGGTAGAATTTAAGGAAATGTTATATTCATAATTCTTATTATATATATATAAGTATATATATGTATATATATGTATATATATATACATATATATATATATATATGTATATATATATAGAAGTTTAGCCTTGTGGCCACTTGAATTGTTTTTTGCTGTTGTTGTTGTTGCTGTTGTGTTGTTTTTTGCCTTTTGCCTTTCCTGCCATTTCATGTGACACAAATACACAAATTAAGAGGCATCAGTAAAATTGTAAAAAGTTTTACTGAGGTTGTAAATAGGCAGTGCTGTTGTCTATAAAATTTCATTGGCATTAGAAGGATCTTGCCATTTATCTGGTGCATTGCATGGCTGCCTAGGTAAGGTCTCTAGTCAGACATGTTCGGAAGGGCTCAGGGCTCAGGAAAAGAAGCCTCCCTCTCTTGCCTGACTGTACGTCTCAGCTATTCTGTGTAGAGACTATGGAAAGGAACACTAAAACATTTTAGCCAATTTTATAAATAGTAACTTAAATTTGGAAACCATGTTCCTTTAGAACAATGGATGGTTCTACCTTTGCATAAAAATAACAGTAAATATTTATCAGTAGGGGTTGCTATGTGCTAGGGACTGTGGTAGATTCTTTCCAGGAAATAGTTCATTTAGTCTTTATGGAAATATGTGAGGTAGGTAGTGATAATATCCCTACTTTACAGATAAGGATATTGAGGCACAAGGAAGTTAAAATTTGACCAGGATCATCCACCTAATAAAAGACAGTCAGATTTTGAACTTAGGCCATTTGTCCTCAGAGCCCTAGTTTGAAATATTAACTCTATACAGTATTTCATTCATATGAACTATCTGCAGTTGATATCAGTAGTTTTTCTTTTTTTTCAGATTTTATTTATTTATTTGTCAGAGAGAAAGAGCACAAGCAAGTGGCAGGCAGTAGGAAAAGCAGGCTCCCTGATGAGTAAGGAGCCCAATGCCGGGTTCCATCTCAGGACTCTGGGATCATGACCTGAGTCAGAGGCAGATGTTTAACTAACTGAGCCACCAGGAGTCCCAACATATCAATAGTCTTTTGATACTACTTCTTCCTTTCATTCGGGAGGAAGAGTATTGGTGGATCCATTTCTTACAACATTGTGTTGGTTAGGATAGGTTAACTATTCTGAGACAACAAATAAATCTCCATTATTTCAGTGGCTTATCAGAAAAATGGTTTATTTCTGACTCATGGGTCAGGTGGTCCTCCTTGACTGCTCTTAAATTATGGCTCAGGGTCTGAGCTACTTCTGCCTTGTAATTCCACTTTGCAAGCTGTTTGCTTCCAGTGCACAGATACAAGAGGGCTAGCGAGAAGGACACATACCAACTTTTAACTGCCTTTTTTTTTGGCTCACATTCCCACTGATGAACTGTCAGTCACACAGTGTCAGACTAACTCCAAGAATGCTGGAAATACACTTTTGCTTTGTGAAGAGGAGACACTGCAGCAAGGACATTGCATGTTTCTCCATCAGCTTCAGACCACAGGTCTCTCTTAGTACTTTTATTCATTTTCTTCAAGCCTGCCTCATTGCATAGGTAGAATCATAGAAGAATGTGAGATTTCTGGAGGTACTCTTCAGTGAAATTTTGAAACTAATAGACTTATTGGTTTGAAACCAATAGACTTGAATTATGCTGAACAATAAATGGATATGGCAGTTTGTGCATATAAATCATAGAATGGCAAGGATTCTCAATAACATCATATGTATTAAAACTTCTGTGTATATTTCAGATACAGAGATGGGAGTCATCTAATTAACTAAAGACTTGGCTAGGGAAGGAGTGGCTTGGTTTTGATTACTAGTTTCTATTGAACTAGAAACGTGTGTATTATGTGCATTATCCCACTAGTGGTTCATGGAAGCTGGTAAATGTACTCTTTTTTTCATTTATCCCCAAATAATTTTCTTTTATGAAGTCGGTTGTGGTTATTGGAGCATGGGGAGTGTGAAGATCAGTTGTTTACAAAGAAACCTTTTCTTTCTAATCATCCCCCCGTCCCACCTGCACTGCAAATTAAGTCGAATTTACCATTTCTTTCTTCCTGTCTCCTATGTATCCTGTTCATTCTTCTATCGGAGCACCACGTAGTTTCTGCAGGAACAACGGATAAATTAAGACAGCAAGAAGAGCTGTGTATTTCAGTACAGGGTAGGTAGATATATATTTAGGTATGGATGGCAGTGCTAGATTCATAGATTTTGGAGTCATTGTTTTGTCTGTGATGGTTGAAGCCCTGTGTCGGGGTGAACCCAGGCAAGAGCAGTGCATGGATGGCATATCACAAGTTCAAGATCAAGTGAAAACTGGTCTAGGGTTCTACTGAAAACAAAGCAGCAGAAATGAAAAAGTAAAGCTATAAAAAAATGACAATTTGAAGGAAGAATAACTGATGAATGTTAACACAGAATGACACAGGAACAAACAGCTGTTTAAATTAAAAAAAAAAAGTCTTTATCTGCATTGAGGAAAAAAACAATCTTAGGAAATTAGTAAGTTTGTTTTCTCCTCCACAGCAATACTGAACTATTGAGACAGATTTGACAAATTCTATTTTCTTTGGGAATCTGTCTTCCTTTAAAAAAAGTAACAATTTAAGGAGTCTTTTCCTTGCCTGAAATTCATCTTTGTTGCTTTTCATTATAACTTTTCTTCTCCCGTGCTGTGCCAGAAATGCAGACACTTGAATGTATCGCCTCTGCCTGGGAGACCTAATTTTTCAATTTACATAAAAAAAATAACCTGCCAAAACTAATTACTTCTCTTCAAAATCTAAATACATTATTTCTCCTCTTTTTCCAGTCTGTCTTGTTTTAATTATTTTCACATCAGTTGTCATTTTAGAAGCTGGTTTAGACTAAAAAGGGATAATCGGATGTGTCTTACTGTTTTAATTTGGCTAATTAAGATTGCTGCTTTTTCTCTGGGTGTCTGCAGGCATACATTTACAGCCTGTTCAGTTTGGGATGCTAGGGGCAAGTGCAATCAAGAAAAAATAGTCACTTACATTTATTTATATCTATATGTACATGTTAAGTGACCATGATCTCTACCTTCCTTGCCTCCCCAGCCTTGTTCTCCAATGCCTTAGGGACTTCACCAGCAAGTCAGGGGTGGTCAAAATCTTCATCTTTATGGTTCATTATTCCAGAATAAATAATGCCTCAAATATTGTATCTGAGATTTTTTACATCCTCCTCATGGTTTGAATCAAGAAAATTGTGAACGCAGCACATGACTGCTCCTAGAAAGCAGATGGTTAGCTGACTAACCGCACAATTCAGGGGAGGTAATTGCCTCATTGTGAGAAAAATTATACAGCAGCACCTGGAAAGGGTATAGGATGAAAGAGCAGGTGGGAAAATAGAGACCTTTTTGCATCAAACGTCTGGTTACTGCATCTGAAGTGCTTGAACTTATGTTCTTCAGAGTAGTGCCAACTTGGATTTAATTAAACAGCACGTTATCTTCCAAATTGATCACCGATTTTTAAAAAATATTTTGTCTCATTTATCTTTACTGCATGATTGTATAAAGGAATTGGCCATCTTAGAATGCTTATTACCAATGGGGTAACTAAAATTGAGCAAGTTCATTGCCGACCACAAATCACGCAGTTGATGAGACCCCATGTCTTATCTGTAAAACTGAGCTATCCTTTGAATTTTTTAATTATTCAAAGAGGCAGATGTTCTGCTTCCAATGGTTACATACATATATACATATAAATATACATACATATATACACATATGTGTATATATGTTTATAATACATGAAATTTAATAAACATGTTTAACATATAAAACTTAAATATTTATTTACTTATGTATTTATTTTTAAGTGCAATGGAGCATCAACCAAATAGAGAGGACACATTACTTTTGAACAAAAGGTTTAGGAAGAGAACGTTAAATTTAGCCTGATTTCCAAGTGAAGTCTACTGTTTGGGTGAGATCTCCTTAGTTATCAGAGTAGTTACAGAAGTCCAGTATAATGGCTAATATACATGTTCACCTGACATTACAATTATGACACAAAGTATTTTAATTAATTTATTTTTTTGTGTTAGAGGCTCTATTTCTTGATTTTATGTGTATAAAACATCTTCTTTGTGTTCTCGTAGGTACATGATAGGGCTTCCTTTACATTAGGTGATTTTGAAATCTGGTGGGTGATATTGATGTTTAGGAACAAATTAAAACAACTCTTTGGGAGCATATCAAAGAAGGGATAATAATAATAGTAATAATAATAATGTTGATTGAGTGGCTACCACATGACAGGCTTTGTTTTTGGAGCTTCATAAGTAGTTTCTCATTTAAACCTCAGATAGTTCTATAAAGCAATATCATTATTTTTATTACTATCATAGTTTTATATAAGAACTACCTGAAGCTCAGAGGAATCACATGAGTTGACTAGACTCACACATAATTCATGGAGCCAGAATCCGAACTCCCACTGTCTGGAGCTGGAGATCTTGACCACTACCAGTGCTGCCTTCCATACACTGCAGTGACCAAGATCCCAAGATGGAAGCTGTGTTCATCACATTCAGCTAGGATTCAGTAAAGAGTTAGAAGAACTGAATGGAATGTTCTTGTTTGAAAAGCTGTAGATTCAGGGACATTCCTCTATCTAGCATTTCTTTCTGAATACAATCAGGAGGGAATATTCTCTGGTCATTTCTCTTATCCATTTTTTAAAAAATTCTTGAGGATCAGAGAATATAAAAAAGGAGAAAAGAAAAAGGGAGACATAGTTGAGTAATTTATTTTCATTGTTTTAACGTTTCAAGCTTGTACATTTTAACTTCTTTAATTGGCAACATCTTGAGTCCTTTGTAAATCACATATAAAATTTTTAAAAAGCGTTTTCAGTCATTTTCATGAACATAGACCAAATGTAATAAATTTACAAGAGTACTCTTCCTCGTGTCTTCCTAGTCTATGGCTTCAACTTACACAGTGTTGGTTGGCCTCTGAATCCTAGTGTTAACGAATTATTTTTCAAAAAAGATAAAACTTGAGTCTCAAACAGACATAGAATAAACACAAGTTAAATATTTTATTTAGGGCGCCTGGGTGGCTCAGTGGGTTAAAGCCTCTGCTTTCGGCTCAGGTCATGATCTCAGGGTCCTGGGATCGAGGCCCATATCAGGCTCTCTGCTCAGCAGGGATCCTGCTTCCTCCTCTCTCTCTTTGCCTGCCTCTCTGCCTACTTGTGATCTCTCTCTCTCTCTCTCTCTCTCTGTCAAATAAAGAAATAAAAAAAAATCTTTAAAAAAAAAAAATAAAAAAAAAATAAAAAAAAATAAATAAATATTTTATTTAGCTGAATATTAATGAGGGAATCAGACAGATGTTCAAAAAAGTCAAAGATGCACAAATTTATATGAAGTAAATCAATGTTGAAGTAAATTTCCAGATAGATAACAGGCTTTTCCACAGGGGGATCTAGAGAAGTCAACTGAACTTCCCCAGACAGAATTTATTTGCATTTCTGTAGACAAGGATTATTTTGCCATTGCTGTCTCTTATCTACAATTTATAGAGTTTTAAAATAGCTCAAAGGCAGGGAAAAGCCACGATCAGAGAATGGGGACTGGAGGTGTGCTCTAATCAATTCCTAGTTTGGGGCACCTGGGTGGCTCAGTGGGTTAAGGCCTCTGCCTTCGGCTCAGGTCATGATCTCAGGGTCCTGGGATCGAGGCCCGCATCGGGCTCTCTGCTTGGCGGGGAGCCTGCTTCCTCCTCTCTCTCTGCCTACTTGTAATCTCTCTCTGTCAAATAAATAAATAAAACCTTTAAAAAAAAAAATTCCTAGTTTGTCCTGCACTGGATGAACCTCAAAGAGAGAGACACCTGAAGCTGTCTACATGCAAACGGCAGAGATGAGATTATTGGTACACAAAATCATCCAGCAGAGATTTCTGCCAAAGCAATTTTTGTTTTATTTATTATATTGTGAACACGGTTTTAAATGAATGACAAGATTTATCGGTTGTGCTATCATTTCAGTATGGAAATAATCATTTGGAAGGAAAAATTTAAGGATTTAGAGATTTGTAAGGAGTACTTCTGCTAGAAAGGGGAAAAGGTGAATACAAAGTGATTGCTAGAAAATAAGGGAGTTCTCATGATAAAGAATTTTGGATGAGTATGAAAGCTGCAAGAGAAAGAAATATGTGAAAAGGCAGTTTGGATGATGGATATTGTCAAGACCTACGTGATACCTAATTGCATCCACAGGCTTTTGAGGACATTCATCCAAGTACAAAGGATGTTGGTCATGATTAGAAGTTCATCTTTATCATTTTTTGGTGCACGGTTACTTGTTGGAAGATCAGCAGATAGCAAGGTCATTAGAGAATGTCTGGCAAATAGGAGAGACAAGGGGAGTAATTTAGGAGGCAGAATGTAGAATCATGCTTTGCTGATGCCTCTCCTTTGAAATATGACATTAATAGATGGTATCTGGGCAGTACCACAACACGACGTCAGTAAATACAAAACAGCGACTGCTGTGCTGTCCTTTCTGAATGTGTCACATGAGGCAGAAGAGTGGCAGAGCCTGAAATCTTTGTACTTGTCTACAGGCAGCTTCAGTGGAAAGTGAATGTGCAAGAGGGTCAGGAGGAGGGCAGTTCTGTCTGAGAATCCCACATGGATCAAGTCTGAATTTCTGGACTTGTTACTCTGCACACAGGATTGGCTAGTGTCTCACTCACGGACACCATCAATTTTCTAGAGACTGAGACAGAATTCTGGCCTCATAACTCCTTTTATTTGGAAGAGAATGAGTATCTTTCTTTTAAGGGTATGAATATAAATATATATTGGTATATATTATATATACATGAATAAATATTGGTATATATATCTTGTGTGTGTATATATATATATATACATATATATACACAAATCTAATCAACACATGATATATCACTAAAAGTAGATATTTATTAGTAATTCTACTTAAAGCAGCTGCTAATAAATATATTGGTTCAATGACTGGATGAATAGTCCGATCACCTTAAGCTCATTTGAAAAATCAATATACTTCTGCTATTTAATTTGAGGTTTATTGGACCAAGTGATTTTTTAGTGTCCTTGCACAACAGTTTGGCTTCATTTATGAGATATTACTTCCTGATGACACTAACGGTAGCAAAGGAATCTTTCTGTGTCAAGGGCCACACCAAGTCTCTTTTTTTTATGTAGTTTGGGCTGAGTTTTTGATTACCTCATTCCACCTCATTCCTCTTTCAGAGTTATCCTCAGGGGTAGCCTCTGGAAATTGAAATCATCTGTATTAGTGTGCTTCCAGAATATTCTCTTCTTCTCTGGGGACAGTGGCAAAAGGAGAAAAATCTGTCTACATGCACTTAAAGATGTAAATATTTTACCAGTTCTCCAATTTGCAAACAACACCTTAGTTAAAAAGTGGAAGCTCTTACACCATTTATTTCTCTCTGTGGTTTTCAGTGAAAAACAGCATTATTTTTTAATTACTTCCATCTCCAGATTGCTTCTTACCTTCCCAGTCTCCCACTTCAGAGTCTCCCTTGGCGTATAAATGTCTCATAGATGCATCTCACCCACTATGGTTCTGCATCTGTCCTGCCACTGTCGAAAAATGGGGTTGAACTGGGGAGGAGATGTGAGGGCGGTGAACTCCAAACTTGGCCATGAAGACATGTGGCAAGGTCAAGTTGGCTAAATTGGACAGTCTCCAATGCATGCTATTTGTAGTATATCACATCTCAGATTTTTGTATCAAATAAGCTGGTTCACCTTTCACTAGCTACTCAAGTCACCTTGGAGTCACATCTGAAACCAATTTTGCTTACTTCTTCTTTTCTTTTTAAATGGATTTTATTGTACTTGTCATGTTTGAAAATGTATTGTTATTGTTCAGAGCTTTAGACTATGTACAAAAAAAGATTTGCAAAATGAAGTTGTAGCTGTTTTGGAGGTATTCAATCTTTGGGATTTCATTCTGGCTTTTAGAAATCTGGCTATTGACTAGCCTCCTCAGATAAAATACTCACAAACTCACTTACAAAACACAGTTCTCAACATAAGCATGGCTACTGAGGCTTGAGGATATTTCTTAACATTACATAAAATCTCTAGCAACATCAAAATATTCCTCAATATTTTTCTCATTTTTGATTTGTGAGACAATGAGTTCAATGATAAGATCAGTCTTGGTAAATAAGTATGAATAATCACAAGCATTGTCATTACCATTTCCCTGTTTCTTTACTTAAAAGATATTTTATACTCTTTGCATGCATTAACGTTAGGTAAAATGGCATTTTTGTAAACAGAAACCTTTCTGAGGTATTTAAGAAAATAATAAAGTAAAAAAGATAGAGTGTGGATCTATGTATCTTACCTGTATTCTTCCTCATGTGAGTGCACAGTAGCAAGGAAATGCCATTTAGATTCAGGAAAGATTGGGTAATAATTCTTGTAACAATTTCCTACAAAGCTTTGTAACTCTTATTGATAAAATTACTTGAACTTTAACAGTTTACTAATAACTTCACCTTTTAAAACATTTTCTGTATGAAATGAGAAGCATTGTACAGTTTTCCATGTTCTTAAGGTCTTAAGAGGTAAAGTGATTATGCATATTGGCTCAATACCCAAGATAGACTAAGTACCCACAGGACGAATGGTTAGTTTGAGCCCTGTAAAGATAAAGAAGTGAGGGGGGCAGGATGGCCTCAAGACTTCTTGAAGTGTGGTGTTAAGCTTCACTTGTTTCTAATAATAATAAAATTTACCGTGTATTATTCTGAGGAAGAAGTTTTCAGAAATGTTGTAGGATGGCATTACTACATAAGGTTGTCATGATTTTCACATTATGAACATTCTCCTACTTCTTACCTAAATATTATATTAGAACGTGTCCCATAAAAAGATTCAATGAGTGCATTCATGCCACCAAGTAGTAAACCTGCTTTGTACATGACGACTAGCTGGTTGAACGTTTGAGGAGCCTAAACAACATCCCGGTTTTCTAAGTGGACCTGAGGATAGAAAGAGGTGAGTTGAAGAGAGTGTAGGCAATGAAGCTCAAAATTCATCCTGATTAAGAAAATGATTTATGAGGGAGGGTGGGGATTTGGTGGTGCCATTGGGTCTGAAGAGACAGATGCTTCTCACCCTGGAGATCCTGTGGCTGACGCCATTGCCTCCTCAACAGCCTTTCATCTTTGCTCACAGAATCTCAGCTCTCAGCGAGCTGGAGACATGCCCACATACAGGACCCAGAGGGCACTTTCCCAGCAGATGCATCTAGTGATGCACGTGTGACACTAGTGTGATCACTGAGACCTGATCCAACACACCTGCTAGAGGAGCGACAGGGAAGCCTTTTGCTTTTTTTAGAAGGTGAGGGGCTGGTCCTGCCCCTTTCCCCTTTCCCTCCTGCCTTCAGTAGTGATGTGACTTTTGTAGCCATTTTGCAGCCTTCCTTCACAGGCATGAGCCCAGAAGGCAGCCGGTGGAGAGGGACAGAGTGCAGAGAAATAGTCTCAGCCCTACCCAGCCTCACCACGAAATGCCAGCAGCCGCCTACTCATGGGCTGATGGTGTATGAGGACGAGAAAACTTATTTTAGTAAGCCATTGTTAGTCAGGTTTTCTGTTATGTATGCATAAAAGTAATCCTAACACACATAGATGCTCTAATGTTTTCCTGACTTTTTAAATCAAAATTTTAAAAAATGAAGACATTTTATAATCAGATGAAAATTCACAAAGTATGCTTATATCCAGGAACTTCTTTGATCCTCACCATAAACTGTGGGGATAAGCTGTTCTAACAAATTTTTAAAAATAGGAAATGTAAAATTAGTTATATTTAGGAAATAGCTCAAAGTTCCAAAACTGGCAATGGCCATGATGGGCTGAAATCTGGATTTTCCGAATCTAAGACCAGTGTTCTTTCTCTAATGCTCTATTGAGTGCCATAATGATTTCTCACCATTACTGAGATAGCATGGTAATGTAGAGAAAACAATCTTATGTCTGTTTGCTGATTTTTATTCATTCATTTATATTTTTACTTATATATGTGGGGAATGAAAAGCTACCTCCAACTTTCTGAATGCCTCCACATTTAATATATTAAAGAAAAACAAAAGTCTATTTTGTTAGTTCATAAGTAACATTTTTAGGATTATTTCCATCTTGTACATTTAAAAGTCAAGGGGACATAAGGCAAAAAAGGAAGTGCAGCTGAGTAATCTAAAAAAAAAAATGAGAAGAATCTTATGGTTTCTTTCATCCAAAGAATATGCACCGAAGTAGGCAGTGCAAACTCCATGACCAAATTAAATATTTACTGCATAAAAGGTAGAATAGACCTGTTGATCAAGAACAAAGATTTGAGGAAAGATATCCTAGGAACACTGCAGTCACTTACAACAAACTCATTTAAGATTGGAAACAGCTTAAATCTGAAGGAGAATGTTAAGTCAATTTTGATACATTAAATATAAATAAGATGTGTTGATGGTTATTTACTATGTACAAGGCAGTGTGTGAGGATATGGAAGAAATGATCATTATAGAGTTTACAGTTCATGAAATGATCACTATAGAGTTTACAGTTCATGAATTTTGGGTTATTAGGTACATGGTCTCTGTTATAGGGTTTTATCTTATTAGGTGGGTACATACTTAGGGTTACTGTAATTTATTATCCCTTTTACCATTTTAAAAGTTACTCTTTATCTTCTTATTCCTTATCTTGAAGTCTACCATGTAATATTAATATAACCACTCCTGCTTTCCTATGCTAATTGTTTGCATGGGGTCTCTTTTTTCCATTGTTCTATTTTAAAATTATTTGGTTTTTATATTTGAAGTGCATTTCATATAGAAACCATACAGTTGGGTCTTGATTTTTGTGAATATAATTATGACAATTTCTGTTGTGTTATTTTACTTATATGTAATGTCATTATTGAAGTTTTAATTTAAATATAGCATCTTGCTACTTATTATCAATTTCCCTTTTATTTTTTGACTGTCTATTGCTTCTTTCCAGAATTTGCTGGAGCTATTGAATATGTTTTAATAGTCCATAGGGCACCTGGGTGGCTCAGTTGGTTAGGCAGCTGCCTTTGGCTCAGGTCATGAGGGATCGAGTCCCGCATTGGGCTCCCTGCTGGGTGGAGAGCCTGCTTCTCCCTCTCCCTCTGCCTGCCACTCTAGATACTTGTGCTATCTCTCTGTCAAATAAATAAATAAAATCTTTAAAAAAATAGTCCGTATTTTTTTGTGGGTTCTATACCTCTAATAATTGCTGTAGGCAGTGTTTCTCAGTCAGGGATGATTTCCCAGCCTTACCTCTCCCCCTGCCCGGATATCTGGTTTTATCTGGAGACATTTTTCGTTGATAAAAATCTAGCTGATAGAGGCCAGGGATGATGCTAAGAATGCTACAGTGCATTGGAGAGACCCCTGCAACAAAGAGTTATCCCACCCAAAATGTCAGTTCTGCTAAGACTGAGAAACCTTAACAATATGCACTCTGAAATCTATTTGGAGTCAATGTTGTACTACTTTATGCTTCAAACTTCATACCTGGCCCTTTACATTTCCTACATAATGTCTTCTTTTTGCTGACTACTTTTAAATTTGCTCTGTATCTTTAGTTTTCAGTTTGATTAACTTGGTTTGAAACTATATTATTCATATCAGAAATGTACTTGTTTGCTACAACTTGGTATAGAAAGACATGTAGTTAAGCAAGGGCCTCTCTCTCTGCTATGGTTTTGTCAGTTTCCCTTTGTATTTTTTTTAAAGATTTTATTTATTTATTTGACACAGAGAGAGAGAGATCACAAGTAGGCAGAGAGGCAGGCAGAGGGAGGGAGGGAAGCAGGCTCCCTGCTGAGCAGAGAGCCCCATGCGGGGCTCGATCCCAGGACCCTGAGATCATGACCTGAGCCGAAGGCAGAGGCTTTAACCCACTGGTGCTCCCCTTTGTATTTTTTTTTTAAAGATGTTTTAATTTATTTTAGAGGAGAGAGAAAGAGAGACAGCACATGGTNTGCTCCCCTTTGTATTTTTTTTTTTAAAGATGTTTTAATTTATTTTAGAGGAGAGAGAAAGAGAGACAGCACATGGTGGGGAGAGAGAGGGAGTCTTAAGCAGATTCTGCACTGAGCCCAAGCCCAAAGCAGGGCTCCATCTCACAACCCAAGATCACCCCCCAAGATTAGTGTCCCAGTGAAGCCAAGAGTTGGCAGCTCAACAGACTGTGCCAACCAGGATCCCCTCCCTTTGTATTTTTTAACAGTTCAGTTTTACTTCTTACTGTTTTATGTTGTGCATAAAAATTAGATATTTCTTTTTTTCACATTAAACTTTTTACCGTGNCCAGCTCAACAGACTGTGCCAACCAGGATCCCCTCCCTTTGTATTTTTAACAGTTCAGTTTTACTTCTTTCTGTTTTATGTTGTGCATAAAAATTAGATATTTCTTTTTTTCACATTAAACTTTTTACCGTGGAATGCTCCTCATTTGTTTCCCTTAAATGCTTTTAGTTTTAATCTACCTTGATGGTAGTAGTATTATAATTTCTCTTGTTTTTCTGTTTGTATGCATTTAAGTTTTATAGATTACACATCCTTTTATTTTTAAAAATATTTCCAGTAACTTTCATCTTTGGTCATTTTTTTTTCCTCCATTCTTGATGACTTTTTTAGAACCTGTCTCCAAATACAATTTGCACTATATTTGGCTGAAAGTTTTAATATGTAATTAACCCTGTTTTCTCTTTTTAATGTCAGATATACATATGTGAGTGTGTGTGTGTATAATTTATTTCCAGTTTGGTGTTGAAAACTTGCTCTTATTCTTCTACTTCTGGAAATCTGTATTTTTAGAATCAAAAAAAGAAGTGATCTTAAAATGATCATTTCAGGGGCACCTGGGTGGCTCAGTTGTTAAGCTTCTGCTTTAGCTCAGGTCATGATCCTGGGGTCCTGGGATCAAGCTCCGCATCAGGCTCCCTGCTCAGCAGGAGGCCTGCTTCTCTCTCTCCTACTCCCCCTGCTTATGTTTCCTCTCTTGCTGTGTCTCTCTCTGTCAAATAAATAAATAAAATCTTAAAAAAAAAAGATCATTTCAGGTAGTATCCATTTCATGGGGGTTATTTTCGAATTAAATAAATTAATACTGTGAACCAAACTTGATATATATTTTATTAATTTAATAAATATTTATTTATAGTAGTTTATTAATCTGATAAATATTTCTTCAACCCTTTTACCTATTCCTTCTCTCTCTCCTCATTATTACTATTGATAAGAATTTCCAAACATTTTTCTTCATAAAAACACATTTCCAGTGAGACTTTCCAATGAACATAATGTCCTCTCGTGGCAGTGATTCTAATAAGGGAGGGTGCTACGTCAAGAATATTATCAAAATCTGATGGTAAGGATTCTGATGTATGTCCCTTAGGAATTCGGAGTCTCTTCTGGTTGATAATCACTAAATCTGCTTCAATTTATTATGTTTATGTTTATTTTTATTTTTTTGAGAAATGAATTAGCTTTCTCTTGGTCACATGGATGGTTAAATGTTGGCAGACAGGGTGAAAATCTCGGGCATTACTCCTCACATAACATGGAACCAATGTCGTATAACATCAAAGATTTGGGAGCCAGAAGGAAAAGAGCAACATTCTAGTCTTAATTTTCTTCAGTCTGCAGATGAATGAACTGAAACACAGATTGGTTCATTTACTTGTCCCACCTGACATTCTAACTCATGATAGAGATAAGTATTAATCAGTGTTTTTCTTTTTTTTCCCAGAAGTTTATCAAAACCCATGTATTTAACAGGAAATGAGTTGCTTATAGAAAGTCTCAGGACAATTTTCTAGAAAAATATAAATGGCCAAAAATCAGATCAAGGAGTTTAAAACATGAGAAGACCAATTACTGCATTCTCCCCCAAAATTTAAATGGTAAAGGAGCTATTTCTATTTTATACGAACTGTTTCAGAGCAAATGGAAACTCCCCTCTGTACTTTTATGATGGTAGTATAATCCTGTGTCTCAATTTGAATTCTTTAGAAATAAGAGCCTACACCAAACCTATGTGCTAATGCTTTATTGAGGGATATAAAGCCAGAGAAGCAGGGGTAGAGGAAAAAAGGGAAGGGAAGTGGGAAAGAAGGAAAGCAAATTCAGAGTGTATGCTACTAAGCTTGCCATACTTATATATAAAAAAAAACAACACAAAAAAACCCAAAGCCAAAACCAAAAACCAAAATCCAAATTGATTGCTTGATCACACTGAAATGTCCCTATGCTGGCCGGATGAAGCTACTATGTCTGAGAGAAGTCCTTTGCAGGGAGCAAGGGCAACTAATCTATCTTCCCAGTCTTCTCCAGCTCCTGTCTCTCATTAGGTAAAGTCTCTTCCATGGGGCTTTCTAGTACTCCATTCTTACGGCTTCTTCTGGGAGCTCCTGGGGCACTGTGAGCTTCTGCACACATGGCCAGGTCAGATCTGAGTGTTAGAGATGCTGTGGCTTCCACCCAGGTAAGAGTGAGGAAGACAAGTCAGAACACAATCCTTGCTTCTTGAGAAGAGGAGGCAACGACCCAGGAAGCCAGGGCTTTATGATCTTGGATCATTTTGAGCTGTTGTGGTTCTTGTGGTCATAAAGCCACAAGATAAGCACTCAAGTGCTCTTTTTACAAAGCAACACTGACACAAAAATATTTTATGATATATAACCAAAATGAATCTAATAGCAGAGTAAAATTGTATCATGATCAGGTAGTATGGCAGTTAAAAAAGTCTGAGCTTTCTTTAATACTTCCATCTAGGGGATGGGTTTTATGTCCCTTTCCTGGAATCAGAGGGTAAAGGGGGGGAGGAGCCCATTAATGTTTTCATCAATACAGTATGGTGAGAGTGACGCTCTCTGACTTCCAGGGATAAGTCATAAAATGGCAAGCAGGTCTTCCTATTTCTGTTGGGATATAGGCACTGCTGGAGGCCAATTGCCATATAAGAAATTCCAACAACTCTGCAACTGTCATGGTGGAGAGACAACACGTGGTACCTCGGTCAGTAATCCCAAGTAAGTTTAGCCCTCCTGTCATCTTCTAGTCATTGCAGGTGGAGTAAAGCCTTTTGGGAACCTCCCAACCAGCCCATCTGCCTGTTGAGGATCACCCAGCTGATGCCATGAGGAGCAAAGGATTTGCCCACCCACTTCCTGCCCAGACCCCAGAATTCGTGAGTACAATAAAATGCTTCTTTGTTTGTTTTTGCCACTATGTTTGACATGGTTGTTTGTTCAGCAATAATGACTAAAATGGGTGGGTTTATTTCAGGAGAGAAAGATTGGTATGATGGTAATGAAAAAACTCATGATTAATTGATAGATGCTGGAAAATATTTGATGAAATGCTCTCTGTAGGACTAATTAAAAAGCATAGAGCAAGCAGGCTAAAAATGGAAGGAAATATCTGTAAGAGGTGACAGAATGAATAAAATAATTGTGACAAAAATCCTGCAAAGATTTCATATTCGTGATATACTGAGATTCGTCCCCATATGGTCTGAATATGTCCCACCAAGATTGATGTGTTGAAAACTTAATGCTGGAGGTGATGGTGTTAGGAGGTGGGATCTCTGGGAGGTGATTAAGTCATGAGGGTGGAACCCCCATGAATGGAATTAGTGCCCTTATAAAAGAGCCCCCCCCCCCCCGAGCTCCCTTGTCTCTTCCACGGTGAAAAATGGAAGGATACAATGAGAAGTCTGTGACCTGGAAGAGGGATCTCGCCTGACCAAGTTGGGACCCTGATCTTGAACTTCCAGCCTCCAGAACTGTGAGAAATAATTCTGTAGCTTATAAGCTACCTAGTCTATGGCCTTTTGTTATGACAGCCCAAACTGACTAAAACACTCCTAATTAAGAAAGAAATGCAAATAATTTAGTAGAAAAAACAGTAAAAGATAAAGCAAGCAATTTCCAGAAAACAAAATGCAAATTGTCAATAACATTGGGAAAGATGCTAAACCCTATTAATAACTACGTAATTACAAAGTAAAACTCTAATGATAAGCCATTTTTACCCATTATATTTGAATTTTTTCTTTTGTTGTTTATTATAAGGTAATTCATAAATATCTTGCTGTCTTTAGTAATACACTAGAAAATTTTAAATCATTAAATCAATGGTATTCAGTGTTCATAAGGACTTGGACAGGCGTGCTCATTCTCTTTTGGCAGAGATGTAAACTGCTACTGTTATTTTGGAAAATGATTTGAGAAACATTTTTTTCGGGAGAAGAAAACGTGCATACCCTTTGACATAAAACTCTACTTCTAGCAATTTGCTCTGCAAAGAAAAAAATAAGTATATGTGTATGTGTGTGCGTATAAAAAAACCATCCATAGCAAGCTTATCTTGTATAATGACAAAGTACTAGAAAAATCTAATGTCTATCAATGGAGAAAAATGGATTATGGTACTGTGGAATACCATAGCAGATTTAAGACAGAGAGAGAGAGATATGAAAAGGTATCTAATACATATTATTCAATAAAACAAAAGTAGAACAATAGGCATAAGTTCATTAGATGTCATGCTAAATATTTGTATACATATTTCATGTGAATATGCAGACATTTATCTGAAAAGAAACACTCCAGATTCTCATGAACGTTTACTCTGAGGAAGGATGACAGGATTGGGGGGGGTGGGGAAAATGTGAAAAGGAGTGTTTCAAAGACTTTTGTATTGCTTGCCTCTTTGTTTTGTTGCATAATTAAATTTATTGCATAACTTATTGCATAATTAAAAATGTTCACAATCCAATAAACCAAACCCACAAAAATTGAAAAACCCAAGAAGTGTGTTATGCAAACACAAACAGGGGTCGTTGGCTCCAGAGGTGTGTGTTTGTCTGCCAGTGTGTCCTCGCTCTTCCACACTGCTGCAGATTCTAATTGGGATAAATACATTTTCTCCTCAGTTGGCTTTTGTGGGATAGAAGACTGAGCACATTTATCGTATTACACTAACATAGCTTCTCAGACAAAAGCATGTTCAAGTCCTTTCCATTTTACAGAGAACAAAAACATTTTTTTTTTCAGTTATTCTACTTTGCCCTGCTGTTCATGGGCCTTTTAAATGGAGACAAAAAACTTTTTTGTTTTTGTTTTATGTCCGATCATGTTTCTACTATGTCACATTTTTTATTCTGCCTTTGGTCTACCTATCCCAGCCCACTCTGATCCTGCAGAATAATCTACGAGTGTTTTAACTGAATTTACTTCAAAAACAGAGCCCTGTGTGTGAAGATCTGAGCTGTCACTGTCAAGTTGCCTCTTGAAGCATTGATTCGACCCCTTTAATTTCCTTTTATGATACTATTAACAACTACATGCTTTTTCATGTTGTAGCTGCATTTCTTTTGTGCCGATTCTGTTCTCTTGGGTCCCAGATGAACAGAATGGCTGTTGCCCTCCTTTCTGAGTTTCTTTCCCTTCATAGCCCCATCTTCTCTATTGTGTGTGCTCCTTTTATGAACACGTCTCCTGATCCTCGCCCGAGTGCCCGGATACACTCGTCAAGTCAAAAGCTTGGACATTTTCACTGATCAAAAGACTGTCATCATTGGTTATTTCATCTATTAATTTAACAACTGCTAAGGACCTGGAAGCGTACTTGGTATTCTGTCTTAAGTGATCCATTCACAAATTCCCCTCCACTGCTCCAGTGCCACCTGCCTTCTTCCTCCCTCCCAACGAAGCATTCATCCGCAGTCTTATCACCTTGTTTCCTATTGGACGCATGCTGCTATAGACTATGCACCCTGCCCGGTTTAATTATTGTGCTCAGACCTTCCCTCCATGGTGATGATGCTTCAGTGACTTCACAGTATCCCATCTCCTTTCAACAATGTGGATGGTTTCATCTTCTCTCTCTTTTAGCAGCTCTGTTTCTCTGAGACTTCCCCCACCCCTGTTTGTCATGAAGAGTGAGGATAATATAAAACAAGACCAGGTTAAAATGTTACCCTTCTTGCTCTCCACCTCTTCTGGTGCATCTTTATGTGAAATGTATTTTATGGACATAATAAGGTCTTAGTCTTGGTGACTTTTCAATAGCCTTGAGATCTATAAAAAAACTAAAATGGCTTCTCTCTTGCCCTTTGAGTAAGTAGAAATACCACTGCCTAAATACTAATGGTCATTTTTATGACTGCTGATGAGGCACAAAGCAGAAAGAACACCGATGCACTTTAAAATGATCATTCATACCTGGAAAGTCTCACAATGCTCAACTCCTTATGGATCTGTTTACTGAGGAACATACACACTCAAAGAGAAATCCCAGAAGATATCACTTCTCTGTGGTAGGCACGGTAATGGCTCCCAAGGTGTCCACGCTCTAATCCCAAGAACCTGTAAATGTGTTACCTTACAGGACAAAAGAGACTTTGTAGATGTGATTAAGTTGAGGACCTCGAGGTGGGGAGGTGGTGTCATCATCTAGGTTACAGTGGTCTTTCTGTGTGCAAGAGGAAGGCAGTGTCTCAGTGATACGATGTGAGACAGACACTCCTGGCCATTGTTGACTCTGGAGATGGAGGAAGGAGCATGAGTCAAGGAATTCAGGAAGTCTCTAGAAACTGGAAAAGGCAAGGATCTGGATTCTCCCCCTGGAACTTCCAGAAGGAACACACCCAGGCCAATACTTGATTTTAGCCCAGCAAAACCCCGTTTTGGAATTATGACATACAGAACTGCAAAATAATAAATTTATGTTGTTTTAAGCCACTAAGCTCGTGGTAATTTGTTTCAGCAGCAATAGGAAACTAACATACTGCCCAAAGAAGCAGTTTAAATAAATGATTTACTGGAGCAGTAGAAAGATCCAGCTAAGATCCTATAGAGTAAAATAGACCCAAATTACTTCTCGCTTGCACCTTCCCAAATGAGGTTCATTTTTATTTCAACAACCCAAATGCCCATCCTCTATTTTTCCCCTTGGGCTGAACTTCCTTTAATATCTTCAGCTATTCACCACCTCTGCCCGCGTTTGCTACCATGTCACATAATACAGAAAAATCCTTACGCTTTACTTTCTCTTTCTTCAGTAAAGTGGAGTCGGTAAACCTTGGGGGCCTTTCCTTTTATTGGAGCAATAAATTCTTCCATTGAGATGAAGACTTATTTTTACAGCCAGTTCCTTTTTTAATGATAGCATGACCTACCACAAGGCCAGTCGAGGCTGGGTTGCTGGAAGTACTACATCTGCATTTACAAGCCAAAAGTATTCCACCAAAATGCATTATTGATTAGTATAGTAAGAAACATTCCATTAAAACACAAGGATATTCAGGAAATAAAGCACTAAGTACTCTTCATATATCATCATTTCTCCAGCTTGGCGGTTTTATAATTTTCTCATGTCCTTTCAGACCCAAGTCTCCATTCACATATCCCGTGTCATTGTTTGTAAAGCTGTTTCAGTTACTTCGTGTGCTGCTAAATAGAAGCCACACCGTTAACCTTCCTTCTCCCCACTATTTTTTTGGACAGTGAAACAAAACCACTTGCTGCTGTGTTATTTCTTTCTTTGAGCCTAACACTCAGTGATTGTATACTGCTGGGACAGGCACGTTTTCATTCCAACCATATCTTAATGGCACAAACTGCTTTCCTTCTCATTTAACTCCAAACTGTTAATCCAGTCATTCTCTTAAAAGAGGTTAATTGAAAGCTAATTGACTCACCCCTGTGTGTATATTAATATACTAGTATATATGATGAGTAAATTTTTTGTAAAGTATAATGTCTCTGGTCCCTGCCTTCAAAGAGCTTACTAGCACCCTTTGCATATATTGAATAGTTAATTAATATTCTGCAGTATAATGATCATCCAAAGAAATTGGTGGTAAATACATTAAAAAGGACATGATTTCTTCATCTCATTGGTTTGCTAATCTCTCTTCTCATTAAAATAGATGTTTCCCTAAAGCTTAGGGTTTTGACACATTGTCTTCTGATACTCACTTCCTTAATTAGAGTATTTATACAAACATTTCTATCTGCCTATTTCCAGTATATTCTATGTGAATATTCACCTGGATTTCCCCAGACAACTTAATCCTAAAGAGTTTACAACCATATCCAAGGTCTTCTCAACAAAGCCAGATCTTTCTGTTACCTCTCCTCCTTTAATTAGTTGATGATGCCATTTTTTCCCTCAAGTATTTATTTATATTTAAAAATAAAATTTCTACCATAATGACATTCTGGCTCTTTAGTTTAGGATTGGCAGATAAAATACAATATTCCTAATGAAATTTGAATGTTAGATAAGCAACAAATGATATTTTAGCACAAGTATGCCCCATGAGACAAACTGTAATTTTATTTGTTAAATCTGGCAACCCTAGGCCAAACACGACTGTGTGTCAGAATCACGTGGGGGATTTGTGAAAAAACACACTACTGGGTCCCACCCCTGGAGTTTTTGATCCGGTAGGACCATGTGGGTTCTAATTCTAATAAATTAAAAATCTGCATTTCTAGCAAATCCTAGGTCGATACTCAGAAGACCAGCGCTTTGAGAATCGCTGTCCCAGTGATGAGATTAAGTTGTCTGTTAGTTGTGATTCTCAATCCTGGCTACATATTAGAACCAACTGGGGGTCTTTAAAAAAATCTTAATATATGGGTCTTATAGGAGATCCTCTACTTTAATTAAATGAGGGTGTGGTCCAGGCTTGGGGTTGTTAGAAGTTTCCAAGATAAACGTGACTAATTGTGTATACTCTGCCTCTACTGAGTCTCTTCAGAATTACAGCTGATTCAAATCCTTATGACTTCTTGTCTTCAATAACCACCTAACCCAGTTTTTAATTCTCATGGCTTCACTCTTTAATGAGTCTTTTGTACAACTGTGGATTAATTCTTCTGACGCATGTCTCTGATTGCATCATTGGCATTTTAAAACATCTCCAAATTGATCCTCCACGAGGATCAATATACACTTAGTATATTGGATATACTATATCCAATACAGGATATATATACAAGCGGATAAATATACACTTAGTATCTTGGCATTTAAGAAGGTGCCCAATCTCTCTCTAGTCTGCTCCTCACTGGGAGGAGGTGAGTTCAGGATCCTTCTCCATCATCATCTTCAGCTGGAACATTTTGAAAAAGCATTTTAAGACTGTGCTTTTTCGTATAAACTTGATGCCCCAGAGGAAAACAAGGTGCAGTTGTTTCCTTGTCCCCTTGTCTTCCCAGTGTGTCTCTTGTTGCCTGACCAGCGACTTGTCTTCATCTCTCCCTTCCAGGTAAGTCACTGCACTTCTCTTTTCTCTTTGACCTTTCCTTGCATATCTGGAAATCCTCGTTCCTCAAAAGCCTCCTCCTTTAACCATCTTGAAATACTTAATCCAACTTGGATTGATCATTCAGTCAGTTCACATGCAATCAATATTTACAGAGTGCTCTTTATGTGTACTGGCTACCTCAGAGAATGAGGAATATCTGCTCCCCGTTAGCTTATATTCAGTGGGAAAGATAGTCAACAACTAAATGGGTGTTCGGTGATGATAACTAATAAGAAGATAGGAAAGGAAGGGACTGAAAGATGGACGTAGTGCAGAGCTGCTTTGAATAAAGTGGTTTGGTCTGGAGATGCTTCTCTCATAAATAACATTTCACATGGGGCCCAAGTAAGCCAAGGGAGTAGCCACGCGGCTGTCTAGAGGAAGGCTTCAATTACCAAATTCTTGAAGACTGAACACGTGGAGCCACAACAAGGCCACTGTAACAACTTTGGTCCACTCTGTGAAGCCACTGGAGGGTTGTGCAGACGGAAGTGGTACAATATGATCTACGTTCTAAAAGAACATCTGGGCTGCTCTGTACAGAACAGAAAGTTGGGGCAAGGATGGAAGCAGGGAGAACAGGAAGTTAGGACAATAATTAAGGTGCTCAGGAGACAGTAGGGTCAGTAAAGACAGAACAGCCTAAAAGGGGAGCTAGCTATTTGGGAGATACTGAATGGGGGTAAAAGGGTTGAGTTTCAGATGCCACATCTGTAATGAGCGAAAAGTGTGGTACAGTTTCTGGAATAATTATTTATTTTTTTGACCATTCATTATTAAATGAAGATCATTTATTTTAGATGAAGAAAATGTTACAACTAAAATAGGCATTCATATGTCTATGCTTTTATATCACATAAAAAGTATAGAGATGGATTTTTCTTGAAGCGAATGAAGTCCCAGAGTCCTCCTTTCCCCAAACTTGGCTCTCTAAAGGCATTGAAGAATGCTCTATGAGGGGAAAAGCCAGGTTTCATTTCTGATAAACTTTTTATGGGGGTCTCAGAAAAAAGTGACTTTGGTAATTCATTGTGATTTCCTTTTTTTAATCTACATATTCATTTATGTACCTAAGTTACGTTTTCACTTTTAATTTTGTATTTTTCTTAAAAGGCCCCATATATTATGTGGTAAATGTTACATATATATGTGTGTATTTAAACAATTACATAAATACGAATTTTCTTCATGTTTAATTTATATTATGATTATGACATAGCCATGTTATATATGTGTAGATCTGTTTAATGCATTTTAATTGCTATATAATATATTGCTCTATGATTATTACTATTTACCCATCTCCTCCTTTTGAACAATTAGCCAGTTTCAAATTTTTCTGCTATTCAAAAGAATAGACATGATCTTAGATTCCTTGTACCCACTTACTCAAGTTTCTTTATAAATGTGATTCTTCAAGTTAAAAGATCAAAGTCAAAGTGGGTGAATCAATTTAACCTTTGGTAGTTTATGAGACTAGGTGAGCCTAGTTTTAATTGGACTCCATGGTACTAGTTGTGGTAAGGAGATTATTGACACCTGCCCCAGATGTCCACAGCCTACTCACCAAACCCATGAATATGTTAAATTGTGGAGGTTTGCAGGTAAAATGACTTGTTATCAGCTGACACTGAGTATGGATATTAGCTTGTATTATCCAAGTGGTTCCAATTTAATCACAAGTGTTCTCAAAAGTGGAACAAGGCGGTAGAAGAGGAGAACTAGGGAGATAGCAACACGAGGTGGTTTTGGGTGGACGTTTGCTGGATTTGAAGATGGAGGAAGAGGACCAGTCAAGGTGGCAGGGGACCTCTAAAAACTGGAAAAGGTAAGGAGAGCCTCTAGGAAGAAGTGTACCCTGCTGGCAGCTTGATCTCAGCCCCGTGGGACCCCATCAGACTCCCTGTAAGGTAGGATTTTTGTGTTATTTTTAGCTATGACATTCATAGTAACTTTCAAAAGCAGTTATAGAAAACTAATATGCTAGTGAAGCTAAGGATCTTTTCATAAATTCATTGGACATTTGGGTTTCTTTGTGAATTACCTGTACAAACTGATTGCTTATACCTCTATCCGAGTGCTTGTCTTTTCTTAAGTTGATTTATAGCAGTTTTAGAAGTACTTGAGAAAAGTACTATTTGTTATGTGCATTGTGTTCTGGGGTGCTTTGGAAGGTTTTGTTTTTAGTACATAAACAAGACTGTATTGGGGTTTTAACAATTGATAACTTTATTAAAAAAGTTAAACTGAGTTCTTTTTTGGTCTTTAAAGTTGGTATAAAAACTTCAACCTATGTCTAGTAATTCTTGATCACTTTTAAGGAATGTTTGAATAGCATTTAATCGTATCTACACCTACACTAAAATCTTTCAAACATTTTGAAATGCATTTATAAACATATTTAATATAGTTTTACATAACGTTCTATAAAATAGCTGCTTGAATTAAGAAACAAAAATTTCTAAATGCTTAAATAGCTCATGTGCTCAAGTGGAAACAAGCCTATTCAATGCCCAGATCATGCTTTCTAAGGTCATTCTCCAATAAAAGGAACCATGGGTCCCTAGAGTAATGGCTGACCCCAGGGCTGACCATGGCATATATACCAAATAAGACTGGAAACTTTTAGTGAGAGAATGTAAGGACATACTTGTTAAAATATATACACATGTGCACATATACACTCAAGCCAATGAGTCACGAGCCTGTCAAAGGGTCACGAGATCTAACTGAAAGAGCTCCAATGACCAAAGTGGAACAATATAAATGATCAAATACATACATAAATGAGGAGAATAGACAAATCTTACACGCAGAAAAATTTCAAATGATTTATGTAGGTATTTCCCTATCAAGGACGAAGAGCATAATTCCCTAATCCTCAAGTGTGTGCTGCACTGAGGGACTTCTTCCAAAGAGTACCATTTGGAAAAAGGGGGCTAAGGGGCTTGGGGAGGCACCTGTGGAGAGAGCAACTTTACACTGGAGAAACCTGATAACTACTGCCTTAGCTGGGTGGTCAAGGTTAACATCCACAGTGATGTCATTTAGATATATGTGATTAGAATAGCACTTGACCTCTGTGGGCTTCTTCCTCAAAACTCCTCCTCGTGGGTGAATCATGAAAAAAATATCAGATAAATCCCAAGTGAGGGATCCTCTACAAAATACCTGACTGGTCCTGCTCAAAACTGTTAAGCACTTCTTGTCTGTAAGGGTTTTTCTAGTAAAAAAACAAGCAAACAAACCTTGATGACCTTAAGAAGCTGTAATGACTAAATGTAACCCCTGGAATGGGATCCTGGAATATCCTAAATCTAAATCAATTCAACTATGAATTTTAAATTGAAGGAACAGGACTAATATTTATAGGACAAAGCCTCTTAAACTTTAGAAGTATATAAATTAAAAAATATATATGGAATACACATTAATAGTATGATTCACTTGCCTAATTCTATCTTCCCAGACTTAAGAGATGTGTATATATTTAAAAAAAAAAAAAAAAGGTAGTCCCTATTGAGTTGGGGCATTTCATCCACTAATGGAGAAAGAGCCCAGACTGGTGAACTGAGCTCACTTTCTCCCAGAGATTTTGTCTAGGCAGGAGATTAGGAGCGGGGGAGAACCGCTGATTCTTTTTCCTACACTGAGTCATATTGAGCCCCATTTTTAGTTACCATGTCCCACTCATCAGCTTGAAGGATATTTGGTCTTATTGTTCATATTACTGAACTTTCTATCCATACACAGAAATCTACAGTCCCTTTACAGATCAAGCACAATTAAAACAAAATTATTTGGGGCTCAAGATCTTAGTGATGTATTTCCATCTAACAAAGTTGTCTAAAATAGTGGGATCCTAAGATCAATAAATGTGTTTTTTAACAAGAAAAGACCTTCAAATCAGTTATTTTCTTTGGATTACATAACACTTATGAAGCTTAAAGTGAATTTTTGATAGCTCACATGGTTTTTTTTCTGACTTAGCAGGAGGATCTCATGTGTCTTGCTATAGCCACATATTGTAGTGTGCCTTCCTTTTATCATACAAAAGATCTATTTTCATAAATTTTTAATATTATGTTGCAATCTCTGTGAATCCAAACCATATGAAAATGTTACTTTCTTCTAACTTTAGCATTTTACTTTATCATGTAGATTCTTAATCTGCCTAAAATGTACTTAGTGTGTGAGATAGGGATTTAATAATTTGTCTTGGCAGGCAATTCTCCGCAGCACATTTATTGAATAGTCCATTCATTCCTAACTTATTTGCACTGGTATTTCTAGAACATAAGCACATTGAAGGGCTGGTATTTTTGTCCACTTTATTCACTGTTATATCTCCTGTATCTAGACAAGGGGTGCTACTCAATGGCTATTTATTGAATAAGTACTTTCCATATGAATTTGCATATATTTCTTCACCTTTTAAAAACCCTAGCTCCATTCATGTTAATGAGTTCACTGTTTTCTGAATAACGTTGAACTTTCTTTGAGATTTCATATGGTTTCATATGTACAAATCCTTAATATTTAATGCTTAAACCTAACATTCTTCATGAATTTAATTTAGATTAATCCAGACCCCCCACCCTACACTCATGTCTAATGATAATTGCCATTTTATTTATTTATTTTTTTTGCATTACTAACTTGGTAGGAGGATATAGAAAGTACGTAAAAAAGTTTAGTTTAGATCTCACTTAAACATTTACTTTTTGCCTAATCAAGCAACTTCCAAAGTTTATGTATTATCTGTCGGAGCTTTTAGAATATTTGCTAAAATAAGACATGTATGATACTTAACACAGTGGCTGTCCTACAAATCTCTTGTTGAAGGTTAATTTTATTTCACTATGAAGATACTTAGGAACTGATACTTCTGTATTTATGTTAGTCCAATTTGGAGGGCATGGTAGGTAGGGAGAGGGAGACTTGCTATGCCCAAGGAGAAAAACATGGGTTAAGACACATTCATTCTGGTTAGTGTGGATTTCATCACCTTATGTGGCAAGATATAAGCCTTCGGTTTTATCTTTTATATGATGGGTGACGCTACCAAACTTTCAAGGTTATTGTGAAAATAAAGATAATATTTATAAAGTCACTACTACATTCTAGAACATTTGGTAAGTCTGTTTTCTTCCTATTATATTTGAAGAGACCAAGACGTAATCATCTTTAAATAACTCAATAACCTAACAATCCTATTCATATGTAGTAGATGCTCAAAAATTTTTGATTAGTGATTTAGAAAGAAGGAAAACAAAGCATACCTGAAAGAAAGACCATGGTTCCTCTGACTTTGTGTTCTTCCTAGCACTGCTATTGTTTGTGTAGAATTTAAGACTATTTGGGTATTAAAGTGTGATATGTTTGTATATGCAAGTTAACTCTAATTTGCACCTTGGGGAAAGTTGGTGTTTATAGTACCCTATTCAGGAATCCACACTTCAGAGGTGGTTAAATAACATGTCCTGTGAAGCACCCCAATCAGAAATCCACACCTTCAGAGGTGGTAACTTAGCACTCTTATATGGAAATTTACACAAGAGAGGTTTATTATTAGCACGAGGGGTGTTAGAAATAATTTTCCATCAGTGAAATAAAGATGTTAAACACAAGTGGTTGCTTAGGAAGTTTGTATATATCTCTGATGGCAAATGCATGAATGAGGTATAAGAATTTAGCAAACTTAACAGTGGAATAATATCCATGCAGCTCTTGGGGTCCTGCGAACCTCTACTTCAAAGAGACCCCTGCCACCTAGGCTTATGGAAGACAGACCGGGTCTGCCACCAGAGTCTTACTGAATCTGCCTCTTGAGAGCCTTTTGAGTCTGCTAATCAGGAGAGCTTAGCTACTGAACATGTGGTATAACTCTCCTTTATTGCCACTTGCTAACATGCTTTTGCACAGTATACAGAGGGATTTAGTCTTGGACTTAAGATACTCACCAGTAACAAAGCTGTAAGGGAGATGGATCTTAGTTTGCATTTACTTTAGGAGAGTCTCCCAATATTTAAGGAAACTTTGCTGTTCTTAATTTTTTTTAAGCTAAAATCATGACTTACAGACATAAAATGAACACATGTTAAATATTTAACTCACTAACAAGGGAATTGGGATAATGCTATAACAGGTTCAAAGGAAAACCCAAAGAAAAGATACATCTATAGATCTGGGATACTAAAAAGAGTATGCAAACGGAGGTGTGTTAATCTCTAAGAACGCCTTCAGGCTCAGTGATTAGATAGAAGCTCAGAAGCTCTTCTCATGGTTATGGATTAATAGAGTAAAAGGATGAGATCAGACACAGAATCAGCAAAGGTAAAAGCCACAGAGGGCAATGTGTGGGAGAAGCCAGGCATAAATTTCCAGGTGTCTCCTCTCCGGCATAGATTTCCAGGTGTCTCCTCTCCGGAGTCTCAGAAGCATGCATGTAATTCTTCCAGCAACGATGTGTGACAACACACGTGAAGGGAAGCTCACCCGAGTGTTGGTGGCCATGGATTTTTATCAGTAGTCACATAGACCTGACCTCAACCACTCTGACTCCAGTCCACCACCCAGAGCAATAAATGCATTTCACCATAAGTTGCACTGTTAGATACTCTTGTCTGGCCTAAACGGTACAGAGTGGCTAGCTCAAAGCCTGAAAACCTATAAAACCTCATCAGGAAGAATATTTTAAGGGCTCCAAGGTTTTCTCCTTGGAACTGATCAAAAGCCATTCCTGAAGACAGGCCTTTGTTTGGAATGTACAGGGTTTGAGTCATGCAGTCTTGCTGAATTAATCCTCTTCTGCCCAAGTGTCAAAGCAAGCTTTTCCTTGGCGGGGGTGGGGGTGGGGGGAGGCCCTTCCAAACAGGATTCATTTTCATGTTTATATACAATAATTTCCCACTGATACCAATTATCTACAACTTGCAGAGGTGAAAAGAGCTCCCATTGAATCAGAATTGGCCAACCCTGAAAGGTAGTTCACTAGTACATCCCAGAGAAGGCAAACCCTGGGCCTTGTGGCCCAGCAAATCAGCTGAAGTTCTTTTACTACAGCGATCACCCCTGAGGGAGATCTTGCAAAATACTGTGGAGCAGAATGTTAATTCACAAAACTACAGATTTTTCAACCTTACGATTTTCTGTTCTTTAAGAAGTATCTTAGGGTGGTAAGGGCAAGCTATAACCCCGACGTCCTGTTTCTGTAGGTGAGGTAGCTCCCCCCCAAGCCATCTCTTTTGACAGCTTTCAATTTGCTCTTTAAGTTAGTAGTAAACTGGGAGCTTCTTTTTCTATTTGAGGCTTTGCTTATATAAGGTATCTTCTCATAGGCTTTACTGGGAAATGTATTAAATATAAAACCTGAAATATATTTCTATCAAGGCTTCATGTGTGTGTGTACATCCATGCGGGTGTGCGCTCATGAGTGTGTTTGAGGGAGATGGATGGATGGTGTCGTTTACAAGGCAGTTGAAGATGCTACAAATAATATAGGAACAGTGGCCTTGGTTTCTGTGGGTAAGGAAAACTCCCCCAGGGTTTTAAGGAGGTATCCTCAAAACAGAGCAAATCTTGTTATGACCAGTCATTTTTCCCTTTTAGAAGGGGGGTGGTCCCTGGGCTTCTGACAGAGACGGATAACCATTGATAAAGTAGGATCTACTTCTGAGTGTGGGGGGAGGGCTGTAATAAAGAGCAGGTATAGTCTCATTTATATACTAATGTATGTACATAGAGATGATCTAGAAGTGTATACATTGCAGACAATAGTTTTCCTGGTACTATTGAGAATATGAATGATTTTAATTTTTTTCCCTTTGCTTGATAAATTCTAAATGTTCTATGATGAACATTTTTTATTTAATAAGAAAGTGAACAGAAAATATTTTTTGTCCTAATGAAATTCAGGAAGAATAACTGAATCCATGTTATCACCTCCCACAGTGGCAAACCTCTTCAACTCTAAGAAAGAAAACAATGCAGTGAGTGGAATTGGTTTATATCTGGTACTTCACTCAGTTGTCCTAAACTCAGATTCTCACTTTATCAATCATTGATCTCTCTCAAGTTAAAAAATGCAGGGGAGGGGGAGATATGTTCTTCATGAATTGGAAAAGTCAAAACTGCTACATTTGATGAGAAAAGTAGCACCAATCAGGCTAAAACCAAAGGAGATGAGCAAATAAAATGAGTTTATTCTAAGATTATTTGGACAGCTTCTTGTTTGTGTTGAGAGAAAGACATGGAGGTAAATTGGCTTAATGCAGAATTTCTCAACTTTGACATTACTAATATTTTAGGCCAGATAATTCTTGGTGACACTGTTCTGTGCATTCATTTTAGGATGGTTAGCATCATCTCTAGCCTTTACCAGACGCCAGTAGCAACACTCAAGTTGGGACAACTGAAAATGTGTCCAGACCCTTCCAAACATATCTTGAGACCATGTCCTCCTTAGTAAGAACCACGGCCTTAATGAATTACTTGCCTGGAATTTCTTTTTTGTTTTTTTCTTTTCAAACATATCAAGTAGGTGGTTATGTACTTTTTTTTTTTTAAGATTTTTATTTATTTATTTGACACAGAGAGGGAGAGAGATCACAAGTAGGCAGAGAGGAGGAAGCAGGATCCTGCTGAGCAGGGAGCCCGATGCGGGGCTCGATCCCAGGACCCTGAGATCATGACCTGAGCCGAAGGCAAAGGCTTAACCCACTGAGCCACCCAGGTGCCCCTTGCCTGGAATTTCTATAGGGGGGCTTTGTAAGTTAGAATTATTTTTGGTGGCCTGTGACAGATAAACCCCAAATAATGGTTACTTAGAAAGATTATTTCTTATGTAACAGAAACCTGAGAGTGGGTCATTCAGAGCTGTCATTGCAATTCCATGGGTTCTTCAAATTTCTATTCCTGCATCTCCTACACTTGACTTCATTTCTCAGTCACCTCATAGTTTAAATTGCTGCTGGATATCTAGTCACCACAACCATTTTCCCGGCAAGCAAAAAGAGGAAAGGCAAAGAAGTCTGAGAAGACTGTAGTCTCCTTTAAAGAGTATTCCTGGAAGTCCTTCACTCTTCCACTTCATTTCATTGACCAGAACTTGTCTACACAGCCCTCACTTAGCTCACTCATGTAGTCCTGTAGTTAAGCACATCATCTCTCCAAATCTCTGCAGGGGTTTCCATTAGAAAGTAGGTAAATGGATATTGGGATTACATTCTCTTAACATTCTATATAACGTTACAGATGGAATTTTCTAGAAAGTTGAGTCCAAGTAAAATATTACCAATTACTATAGAATATCTGTTGCCAAATAAAATTCAAATGGTAAATGGTAAAAACAACCTATAATTGAATTGCCTACATAATAGAAATTAGAAAAACACTGGTTTTATTCCAGTATTTTGAAAACCATCCTAAAGCATTTATATTGCCGTCTTGACAAGTATAGTATGGTGAATATCATTAGGTCTGTCTGCAACATTTGGTTTCCTTACAAAAGACTTCAGTCGGTGTTCTCCTGAGCAGAGAACCAGAGACAATGATTTCTGTGTGGGTAGTTCATTTGGGAAGTGCTCTTACAGAACAGGAGTGAGGAGATGAAACCAAGAAGGAAAGGGAGACAACACAAGGATTTTTTTTTTTTTTTGATGATGTATTTTGTAGATTTTTGTAGTATCTCCGGAGGAGTCTTATGAAGTACACTTCAAAACTATCTACCTGGCTCTCCAATGTGATGAAAAGACCCTGGTATGGACAGGGCTGACCAGGTGTTGGTCTTTGATGGGGAGAAAGATGTATGGTGTGGTCCTATGGGTGAATGGTGGTGGCTGCTGGGTAAGGTGGTGCATGGACAGTGGCTTCAAATGACCACCATTTTGTTACCTGTTAGGATACAAGCTGCTTGGTTTTCCTTCACATGATATTGGCTGAGTCAGTCCTCCACACACTTGCCCAGTTTAGAAAGTCTATGACAATTTACTTATGTATCTAAATCACTGCAAGGAGATAGCTGGAAATCCAGACTCAATGGGGATGTCTAGGCCTCGGTCTTCATGTAGTCTAAGAACATTTTTCTCACCCTGCTGACTTTCCAATTGTGGTTTTTGTATTTTAACTACCTGGGAGACAAAAAACCAAAAGCCTTTCTCTAAAGGTTCCATTCTCACTGGTCAAAAATGGCTCCAAAGGTATTGACCCTCTTGAACTCCTGGGATGCTCATGAGTGAGTGCCAGATGCTGGGCAAAGTGTCCCACTCCCTGGAATCAAAAAAAAGTGGGAGCTCAGTTGTGTGAATGGGAAGTACCTCCAGACTGCCTGCATGAGGCTGGTTGAAGGTTTCAAAGAAACTGGTCCTTGAGAAATGGCTGGAACAACAGGTGGGACATGTAGAACTAAGGTGGCACAGAAGTGGGTAGGAGGCACTTATTCTGATGATGAACTTGACTGTTTCGGAGAACAGATGAAGTTTTTAGTGTTAGAGCATAACTTGATTACCACTCCCCTGGAGAGCAGTTATGCAGAATAGTGTTGATTTGGAAATAATATGTGGGAGATATACATGCACACATAAATATGTATAGTCCTATCTTCCATATTGGTATTAAATAGTTTAGGATATATTTTTCAAACTGTACAAGCCAAGAATAGGAGCTAATACATGTAAGTGTGTGTTTCCACATTTGTGTCACTGTTAATGAACTATACTAGCTTATTCCACTTTAGATTCTCTTTGGCCATTACTTGATGACTTCATGAACAGATTTGACTCAATAGCTAAAAGAAGGTTATGGGTTATATAGTACCGAGGTAGTATAAAAATCTTCAAAGAGAAGTAACATATTTAATGTTGAAATTTCTGTATTGGTTGGAAAGTTGTCAACACCTTGAATGAACTGGTGATAAAGGATTTCTACTTCCTGATTGATGGCCTTTTATCATTGTGAAATGTATATTCCTCATCAGTGAACCTTGGGAGAAAGTTACTGGTAATTGTGTATGTATAGTAGCTAGCAGAAATTATTGTTGGAGGGACGTGTGGGTGTCTCAGTCTGTTAAGCATTTACCTTTGGCTCAGGTCGTGATCCCAAGGTCCTGAGATCGAGTCCTATATTGGGCTTCCTGATCAGTGGGGAGCCTGATTCTCCCTCTGCCTGCTGCTCCCCCTGCCTGTGTATGCTCTCTCTCTCTCTCTCTCTGACAAATAAATACATAAAATTATTTTTTTAAAGAAATGATTGTTGATGTATCCAACTTTAGGATAGTTGAGACCTATAGCCAGTATATGCATTGGGAATGAATTTGTATAGGGACTGTTCTTTAACAACATTTACCTGAGTTGAATCACTTAAGCTGATCCCAGAGGCTAACTAGGATATGATTATAATCTGACCTTGAGACTCCCACTGGATTTTGACTTTTTGGAAAAAAATCATGAAGAAGTTTCTGATCTTGCCACTTTCATATATGGCTTCATATAGTTTAGCTTAAATTCCAGGTAACAGAGTTTTGGGTAGTTTGAGTTCTTGTAACAAGTTCACTACAATTAGAGTTATTCTGGCTCAGCGTTATTGTTTGTAGTCCAAAAAGAAACCTAAGAGGGAGGTTTTAACTGAATGGGACTTTTTGAGTTGAAAGTCCTTCAGTTTCTATTAAAATCCCTCCCCCAAGTTTTATAGCACGAGAACAAACAATTCTCTAGATGCTTAGAAATCATTGCTTAACTCCCCGTGGATGCTTCTGGCTCTTAAGAAATAAACAGTTTGATTTGAGCCAAAGGGAAGAACAGGCATAGAAACACAGCTGGGGCATCAAGGCAAAATCATCAGTAAATGAGCAGAAGAGAGATCACACTTGCTGAAATTCTCACAGCAAATATGACAGGAGAGGTTTGCTGAAAACAGTGGGAAGAAGAGAACCAGTAGCTAAGTGATTTGCTTTCAATTACATCAAGTATTGAGTCTGTATATCTGATGATCTGGTTTCTGTTTACTGAGTCCCTAAGTAAGGGAGTTCACCAGTGCTCTTGCAACAATAGCCTATAGCGTCCTAAAGTTATTTAACATTTGTGAGAAAAGCTTCAAATAGCAGTAAAGAATGTTAAATTAATCCAGACAATTGGCCTGTGTTCAAGAGTGGTGGGTGGTTCATTCTTTCTATCTTCAGTGTCCTTGCTCCATATCAGCCAGCCCTCCAATATGAAAGGTATAAACAATACCCCCTGGTCTATCTTATCTCTGTAGAGTGGGAATTCCTGAAGGAGTCTTTACTTGCCTAGAACAAATCCCTAAACCCTCAGCAGTCTCCTTTTCATCTGGAACAGGTAACTTTTCCATGTCAGATGGGATAAGAAAAGAAAAAAAATAAAATGGAACTCAATGACTAGAATCTGAGGAGCTTCAGCAAAGCTTTTAGTAGACCTTAACTTAGGTCCTTGAAGAAAATAGAGCTGTAACTGGGGTCCTTGTCTTCTATTGTAAATTGGACTATTGTCTAGAAATATTCATTCCCTCTCCTTGCCCTATATGGAAAGAATACATTCACTTTCCCACTCGATGTAGCCTTGAGAGTGTGACTTATTTGATGAGATGTTAGCAGATGACAGTTGAGGCTGAAATGTGTCTGTTTAAGATTGTCCCCTTGTGTTTCTGCCTTTCGTGATGTAAAGATGTGCCTTGGTTAGCCTTTGTCCAAGGATCATGAGAGAGGTTTGTGGAGCTGGCCTGAAATGAACCATGTCCTAGAATCCAGCTTCAATAAACAAAACTCTATGCAATCGGGCGCCTGGGTGGCTCAGAGGGTTAAAGCCTCTGCCTTTGGCTCAGGTCATGATCTCAGGGTCCTGGGATCAAGGCCCGCATCGGGCTCCCTGCTCAGCGGGGAGCCTGCTTCCCCCCACTCTCTCTGCCTGCCTCTCTGCCTCCTTGTGATCTCTCTCCCTCTGTGAAATAAATAAATAAATAAATAAGTAAATAAAATCTTAAAAAAAAACAAAACAAAACTCTACGCAATCTGCACAGGCAGGATCAACACATAACTGCTTGTATGTAAGCCACAGGTATTTTGTGATTCTTAAGCCTGGTTTAGCCTACCATTTCAACTAGACTGTATTTAGGGGCCGAGAGCAGAGTAGGGAGTAAGGAGACATCTTCCTCCCCCTCTCATCTCCATGTCTTTTACATTGGGTGATCTAGTATTGGGAGTGCAGTTTTGCTTTTTTTCTACCAGAGTCAAAATTATCAAAAATTATTCTGATGACATGCCAAAAGAATAAAGAAGGTAAGATATGAGGGCATGTTTAAAAAGAAATCACTAATCTGAATAAAACATGGAGTCAGAAATGCCACTTGGAGATGGCTGGGTCCTGATCAGTTTCTGCATTTGGCTTAAGAATATAATAGTTCTAAAGGTCTACAAATATTTCTTAAGGAGGCATAAATCCTATAGAACCAACTTTTCCCTGAATCGTTAGCTGCTACGTTTAAAAAGGGCTGTAGCACAGCACAAAGTCGATCTCAGATTTGGTAAGATCTTAACATATAGGAGCAGTGTCCATGTTTCCTGCGCTACCTATCTCCTCTCTGCCTTTGGGATCTAAGGAGCCAAGGATCACTCTTGTGCAATATGCAACTCTGTTCCTAGTGTATTGGACCACTTCATGTTTATTATTCTGTGTCTTTGACTAAATACATTGGCAATTTTTAGTGGAAGTAGATCTATGGCCTTTCTCTCCCAAGTTTTTATTTAAATTCCAGTTAATGTACAGTATAATATCAGTATATTAGTTTCAGGTATAGAATTTAGTGATTTATCACTTACATACAACACCAAGTGCTCATCACAACAAGTGCCCTCCTTAGTCCTTAATCCCCATTACCCATTTAACCCATCCCCCCACCCAGTTCCTCTCCAGAAACCCTTTGTTCTTCTCTATAGCTAAGAGTCTTTTGCCTCTTTTTTAAAATAAATGCTGTATGCCAATGTAGGGCAGGGACTTCGAGTCAGGAAGAAACATTCGCCTCAGCTTAAGTCTTCTCAGTCACTGGGTAGGTTAGAAGAGTCCATAGATCAAAGATCCCATGTGTCGATGGACTGATGAATGGGTAGAGAAGATGGGCTATATATACACAGAAGGGAGTATTACTCAGCCATAAAAAAGAATGGATTCTTGTCATTTGCCAGGACATAGATGGAGCTAGAGTGTATTATGCTAAGCAAATAAGTCAGAGAAAGACAAACACTATAGATTTCGCTCATATGTGGAGTTTAAGAAACAAAACAGATGAATGTAGCAGGGGGTAAAATTTGCAATTGTACATTTTTTCCCCCCTCTGTTTCTTTTGAGATGTAAACCTGACAAGAGGCTGGGTGAAGATTTTTAACTGGGGGGTATCTTCCTGCAGGACTTAGGAGCCATCCCTCTGAAATGTAACTGTCAAAGAGGACTGTGCTGGGACTCCTGGGTGGCTCAGTCAGTTAAGTATCTGTCTGTGGCTCAGGTCATGATAGCAGGGTCCTGGGATTGAGTCTCACATTGGGCTCCTTGCTCAGTGGGGAGTCTGCTTCTTCCTCTGTGTGCCATTCCCCTTGCTTGTGCTCTTTCTCTGACAAATAAATAAATACAATCTTTAAAAAAAAAAAAAAGATTGTGCCCCTTTCCTCCAGCCTCAGTAGAAGGATAGGAGCTTGATCGTTTAACACATTAGGCCGCAGATGGCCTAATGACATTGACCTACCTACCGCCTTTGAATATTGTGGTGTACTTTGTTACCAGCTCACCTCCATACCAAACTCCCTTGCCTTCTGTTTCAGCAGAGCTTAATTCCTTTTTTATCCCCTTATTGCAATCATCTTCATTTTTTCTTGCTTGCTCAACCATTCTAGGGAAATTTTTCTTTGATACCAGAGTCCATCTGAAATGTTGTAACATAACCACAAAACAATGGGCTGTTGCTGAGTCCCCAGAAGATAGCAGTTCTACTGAGAGATGAAGAGCTACAGGATAGCTACATTCAGTGGGACTGTGTTCTCAAAGAGGACTTTGAGAGTAGATAGTTCCTGAGCATCTTAATGGATGAGAGTAAATGGAAAGAGAATAACAGATTTGGTCCTGAGCTCATGAGATTTCTCCAATCTTAGGGACTTCTTGATTTCTCTTGGAAGACTTTGAGGCACTTGTGTGTTTAAGTGGAAGTAGGGGGGTGTTAAGGAGGTGAGGTTTGAGAATTTGGTAGGAATCTGAGTGTCCATGTCAATGAGACATTTTTAATTACAGAACAGATAAGTCCAAGACCTACAAGTAATAACTCTTTTTTTTGGTGTGTGATCTAGCCAACACCTGCACTGAACTTTTACTATAGCAGTGATGTTTATAATAATGACATTTAACGTTAGAAAAAGATTAGCTTCAAGTATGACAGAAAACCCTAAGGAATACTTAGTCTAAATAAGTGAGAAGTTGATGAAGCTCCCACTTAAGTCTGGAGGTAAATGGTCCAGTGCTAGCGTGCTAGCTCTGTTCCTCAATAATCAGATTAGTCACCCTACATTACCATCATACCATCCATAGGATTTGGTCTCTGTCTTCATGGTTCAAGATCACGATGAAACAGAAAGGGATGAAGAAAGTGGCAAAGGGTGTGTACCAGTTGTCTTTTAATGAAATTTCTCAGAATCTTAATAAATATTCCACTTATATTCCATTGTCTGGAATTTTGCTATAACTACAAGGGAAGGTAAGATATATGCTAAGGCCTGAAGTCTTTTAGGTGCACATAAAGCTTAGCTAAAAATGTTTATTGCAATAGAAGACCAGTGTTATGGGACAAGTAGGAGTCTGTCAGTTTGTCTCATTGGCCCTCTGAATTGCCTACACACCCTTCTTTCCACGTATGGATCTGTTTACCACCTTTCCAAAAGAATCTATACTTCAATCTCCTTTCTCTCAAAGTCTACAGTCTATAATATTTTAACCCTTTTGGAGTGTTTTAGATACAGCTTGTCTTGCTCTGGAAGCTGGTAAAAGATGAATTTGCCTCCCATTTCACAAGATATCATGGTGGAGTGGAGACAAAATTACAACCATAAAATGTCCCATTATGAAAAGAGGAGCAAGGGTCACACATAACAGTCACCAGGTCACTGGGTGTTAGTGACAGCTGCTCTTTTTACTGGTAACTGATTTGTAAGACTATGTGGAAAACCTTCCTTCTGCTTTCTAGAAGTGATTTTTGTGGTCCCTGGCCCTGTCATCTTGGGAGTTCTTCATTAATCTCATCTTTCCTTCCTGTGTCTGAGGTAGGCATTAGACGTCTTGTCCCTTAGGAACTACACAGCTCTCATACTTTGTTTCCTGCTAGTGCATGTTAGAGGGCCCAGGGGTGGTGTTAAGAAGGGAATACTTGCAGATTTTTGTAAGGTCAAGCTTCTTATTATTTTTTAAATGAGGTCTCCAACTTAAGTGCTATGTTAACCATAGCCAAACCATGACTACGCATAATTCTTACACTACTTGATCCTTGATTTGCCAACATCTGAGTTTAGCCCATTCCCCCTCAACATCATGTAATAGCCCTTGAAGAAATCTATATCCACCAGGATAAGATAGGAATAGACAATTCTAAAATCTCAGCAGAATAGTGGGGTTGGAGGGGGAGGAGAAGGGAAGGTTTGGCAGGAAACTCATCACAGTAGTCACCCAGGGACTTGGGCTGGCAGAGTTGCTGTTTAAACCCATGGTTCCAAGATCATCAGAGCAGAAACAAGAGAATATACTGAACTGTTGACTAGTTTTGATGATTCTTTTAAGAAATTGTGTCCATTCCACACACGTGTTATTGCCCAAAGAAGGATTCTCATCCACACCTAACTCCACCAAGAATGGAGATGTGCAATCCTAAGTGTATTTAAGGTAAAACAGTGTAATGACTCTGCTACTTGCAGTAATGGGTTTAGCTGGTAAGGCAAATTCCTTAATCTGATCTTTGTAACTGAGATGGGTTCCATTATCCGATCTTTTCCATGGAGATGGCAAAGAATTTGTATTAGAAGATGCTTGAAAATCTTGAGTTTTCTAGTTTTATCTTCTGTTCAAATTACTTCCTTAAGACACCCTGTTTATTTAAACTGTTTCAGCTTTTGGTAACAAAAAGGCTGACCTTTTCAATGCCAAGAGGATCTAAATTAACAGGTTTTCCACCACCGTAGACTTTAGATCAGGTGTAGAAACTACTTACCATTCCATCTCTCTTCCTTAGTCCCAGAAGAATTAGCTAGGCATATTCATGCCAGGAGAAAGCTTTCCTTGCTTCCATTGTGACACATTTCTGTATGATGGCATAAATAAAATGTCATGTACAACTTCTGAGAGCCTTCTGTACAAGACACGGGTGCAAGCTGTTCATAACTTTCCCCTATCTCCCTCCATTTTGCTGCTTCTTGATGGCCTAATCTTGACATCTGAATGTGAATGCCACCACCAAGGAAGGATAAAGAGGTGATCTGGAAGAATCTGTCCCTGAGGACTTTGTGGAACAGAAATATCAGACTAGTTACTACAGAGAGAATGGGTCCCTCCAATTTATAAGTTGGTAACCTAACCCACAATGTGATGGTATTTAGAGGGTGGGGTGCTAGGGAGGTGATTCGGTCACGAGGGTGGAGTCTTCATGAATGGGAACTGTGCCTTTTATAGAAGAGGTCCCTGAGAGCTTCCTTCCCCTTCCCCTTTCCTCCTATGTGAAGACACCATGAAAAGCCAGCTGTCTATAAACCAGGAAGTGATCACTTACTAGACACAGTCTGCTGGTGCCTTGATTTTGGACCTTTTAGCCTCAAAGACTGTAAGAAATGAATGCTTATTGTTTACAAGCCACCCAGTTCATGGCTTTTTGTTCTAGCTACCTGAGTGGACTAAGACCCCTTCCCACTCATGTCCTACAATAGTACAGTGACTGGAGACTAGAAGAAATTACTTTCTGTTTTTGAAAACTTACTTTCTTAACTAATAGCATTGGTTCTAGTCCTTTTACTTCTACTTGTTTTCAGCAGAGGAGGCGTTTTAGGCCATCACCTTCTGCTCAGGCCAGCCTTCTACAGCCCAGGATGAAGGAGTTCATTCAGGTCGTGGCCACTTGCAATCTGATTCTTAGGGTTGGTTTCAAGGTCATGGTTGCAACCTCTTAAAATGTCCAAATAACTGGTCTTGTGGCTGCCCGGAGCTTCCAGGATGAATATGTGATGTGGGATTTGCACTTCCAGAAGGTTTTTTGATAGCTGAGTATCTTCACTGTTCTCAAATAAGTACTAAAGAGAATGGGATTACTCCTTGCCTAGAGTGCTACCTAAACTTTTAGATTTTAATGAAGGGGTCAAATATAAGAACTGAGGACAGGGTGGCTGAGATGGTTAGCTTTTATTGTCCTACTTCTTTTCAAGGTCTACCTAAAATTTATCTTATTAGAGGTTCATCTAAATGAAGTATGTCAGTCTGAATCCTTCAACTAACTTCCCAGAATATTAACTTCTAGCTTACACTCCTGTCAATTTCAAGATTTTACTCAGAAATATTTAATATTTGAGACTGCAACGAATTTGAGACTGTGAGTGTTGATAAAACAATATTAAATCTAAAAATATCTTATGACCTCTCTTAGGGCATAACCTGGCCATCCAACAGAGAGAATGAATATTCAAAGTCTTTAGATCTAAGGTGTATCTTCCTGTAACAAGTATTTATTTATCCCTGTCTGGGTTTCCTAAAAGCTGACTGAAGCTAGACGGACATATTCAACATCCCATTACTTATTATTTTAAAGGTACAACCCTACAGATTTGTCATTGTTCTCATAACAGACTTTTTTTCCTTTTTTTTTTTTTGTAGAGATGGAAAAGGCTTATTCCACTGAGTGCTCTAGTCCATTTTTCTCTGTGATGCTTTTTCAGGATGGCTTCAGATTTAAAGGATTTGAATATCTACAAAGACCTTGTGGGGGAATTATTTGAAAGCCATTTGTAACCTTAAGGAGTTTTTCATGAGAATGGATGCTAAGACTAAGCAATCTAAGAAAACGGTTCTTTCAGAATTTTTAGAACATTGTTTTTCAAGGTGACTGTTTAAATAATGGCATTGTTGTTTCAGATACAAAAAGGAAAAAAGAGCTCTGAATCGGGAGGCAGAAGTAATTAGGGAAGAAGTAATATTCAGTCTTCGTAGTTTTAACCACCACTTCTATGAGAAATTTCAAGCGAATGGGTCAAGTGTTGGAGGCCACAATCATAGCTGGCACCACAACTGGTGGGTTAGAATTGACCATCTGATCCTCAAGCTTCCTTTAGTTTCTCTCTACGCTGGTTGCTAATGGGACAGACCAAGATTTCTCAAGAGTATAAGCTTCATCATAACAGTGACTTTAACTCGGGCGCCTGGGTGGCTCAGAGGGTTAAAGCCTCTGCCTTTGGCTCAGGTCATGATCTCAGGGTCCTGGGATCGAGGCCCACATCGGGCTCTCTGCTCAGTGGAAAGCCTGCTTCCCCCCCTCTCTCTCTGCCTGCCTCTCTGCCTACTTGTGATCTCTATCTCTGTGTCAAATAAATTAAAAAAAAAAATAACAGTGACTTTATCTGTCTTATGTTTTGTTCTGTACTGTATTCCCAGAGCCTAGAATAGTTCCTTGCACACTTGATTCTCAAAACAAAGGCATAAATGGACAACTCTTTGCGTGAACAATGTTATTATATGAGGGAAATTGTTTCTTCTGAAGAGTTTTTCCAGATTTCTTTGCAAAGGTAGTTCCATTAGCCTTCTATTTTATTATTAAAATCTGAAGTCTGAGCATGCAGAAGATTGTCTTATGGGAAGTCATACCACAAAGAACAGAAAGCACCCTGTCCCTGCCAGCTCTTTTCCACTACAATTTGAAGCCCAATCTGTAGCTCATTTTGTGAATAAAGAATTACATATACTTTATTATATATCCTATATAGAATTAATAAAATATATAATTCTACATATAAATGGAGAAAACCCCACGATAGTGAAGTCTTGAGTCTGAGAAATGATATTTAATTGTTTGGATGGAGGGGTGAGAATGTTGTGATATCTAGGAAAATAAATGCCTGCTTTGGCAGTCCCTGAGTCTCACCAGTTTCATGCAAACAAAGCATGAAGGGGGGCTGTATAGACATCCTAGTATATGGTATCCACAGAGAAAGATATTTGTGTCTTGCTAAAAAAAATAGCATTGTTGAATATTCATGAGATCCATTTTACCTCCCTGCAGGCACAAAATATTTGTATAAATATGAAATCTGTGCATAATTACGTGAAAGCAGACATTCCCCAGAGGCTAAATATGCTAACATAGTAAGAAAGGTCTTAACCTCCTGTAGATTTTATTAAATGAATTCAAGTCATTGAAAGGATGTAAACATCAAGTGAGAGCACAGTACTTTAGGGTGGTCCAAAGGAGCAGAACTAGAAATAAGGAGACTGTGCTGAATATAGACAGGTTACTGGGGAACATTTTTAACTATGTTGTACTTCACTCCATAGCCATGCTTTCAGAAATGCTTTCAAGCTAAAATTCAGTCTAATGAAATCTATTAGACCGAAATTACCTTTCTGGGGACATGAGGAAAGTCTTATTCCTTGAAATGCTGAATGTGACTTGACTGTGTTTCGATCCATCTTAAAATTGGATTGAATGTAGAAAGGAAAAAAGAGCATGTATTAGGTTATCTGCTTTGTCAGAGACTGGTGTGTGACCTTGGACCGTAAATTCAATGGCTTAACATTCTCCTATTTTCTTTTAAAAATACTACTTCATATTCTCTACCTATCATGGTTCTACATATTACGCTGATTCTTGCTCTCATGTTAACAATATTTTCTCCTTCTAAGAAGAGAGAATTCTTTTTTCTTATTCTTGTAGTCAAATGTACAATGCCTTCTAGGCTCCTTACAACCACAATGGAGCAACAAAAAGTCTGCTTTGGGTGGTGGAATATTCACACTATTAAATGCTAGAGAACAAGCTTCCTAGTGCCTTCCTTGTCAGCCTGTTCTTGTGAAGTTACAAGTTCAACCAAATGCATGCCTGCTATGTGAGCATTATGTATGCAGTGTTTAGAATAGCTGCTGGATTGGGTAGATTTGTAGTGAGAAAAATCAGAGGGACAAAGCGCAAATCTCCTAAAACAAATCTCTTTCTCTGTTAAGAATTTCCTGTCTGATTTGGCCACCAACCTGTAAAAAGCACTGGGATATACTTGGACAATATACTTTCTGGTATATACAGTAAAGTACAATCTCATCATTTTCACGTTAATAATTAACTCACTGAGCCTTTTAAGCTCCTTTTTAGGAAGAGGTTAGCCACGACTAGCTGAATCTTTATGCAACCTTGCCAAACTTCAGTAGCCTGTCTTCCTCACCATCCTTTATTCATGGCCCTATTTATACTTTCTGGGTAAAGAGGCAACTGGCAGTTCTGGCCTGGAACAAAATATTAATGGAACAGGATCTTTCCATGCCACTCTATGTTCTGAAATTGGTCAGGACCCAATGCCAATGTATATTTGAGCCTATTTCTTCAAACCTTTTACTATTCTAAGACCTGAAACTGTTACTATTCCCCAACTCTTGACCTTTGAAGAAGGTCTTAGGGGCCAATTCAATTCCTTGGGTGCTGATCTGGTGGTTACACCATATATATATGATATCTAAAACATGTTATCACATTGGAAAGGGTTAGATCTTCAGTGCAAAAACATCCTTGATATAGTGGTAGTAGGAGGCTTTCTTCCCCTCCAAACTGAGTTTTGAATACAGTCCCCTATAAAATACTGACCTCAGTACCCCAAAGCACTGTGGGATATGTCGAATACTAAACTGATCATCTTATTGCCTACCTTCTAAGTTTCTGCTGAATCTTCATTTCCCACAGGATAAAGTAAAACTCCAACAAATGGCCTATGGAAACTTTCGGGATATGGATCATGGCTTACCACTCCTTAGTGTATGCTGTCCTTTCTCACATGAAAACTCAGCCACATTCTGTTTTTTTAAAATATTCTGCATTAAATATTTCAACTTTTAAACAAATCTTTCCATCCCCTACCTGCAAGGTTCTGTCTACCTTGCTTTACTGGATCACAGCTGCATTCAATATTTTGGATGACTCTCTTTAAACATTACCACTCGGCTTGTTTTTTTGCCCTAATATATATATATATATTATAATATATATATTATATATTATATATATTATAATATATATAATATATTATATATATTATATAATATATAATATATATTATAATATATATATATATTAATTCCTTCTGTACCTTTTGCATTTCCTTCTAGTCTAGCTACAAATACTTGAGTATTTGGCTCCTCTCTTTCATTTTATACCTCTATTCTGATTTGGCCTCCTAGGTACCTCCTAAAGTCATTCTCTGCTCACCAGTTGCATTGGTACTGCATGATTTTAGTCCCTTGTCTTCTCTTAACTGGACCACTGTATCGTGTTCCTTAATGGACTTCCAGTGTCTTATTGTCTCTTCAAATGCATCCTTGATGTTGCAACCAAGAATGTTCTATCAAAAACAAGTTTAGTTCTCTTAATATGTAAAACTATTTAAAAGATACTACCTTTCTGTTACCTGAACGATTTCACTTTTGAGAATAGAAGGGGCTGCTATGAATACATAGCATACTGGAGGACAGGTACAGTTCACGACTGTGCCAGGCAAACCTGGATGAATGATCACACCTCTGTAGGGTGTTTAAAAACCTATCCAAGTTGTTGAAGATAACAAAGAAAGCACTCTACAATATGGTGCTTCCAGTCTCCCCATTATAATCTATAGATCCCAAATCTAGTACCCTGTATTCCTGTGCTTTACTTTATGCTAAATCTTCCAACTGGGATGCTTTCTCCTTTTTCCACCATCCTTTCTCTGACGTAGGAAGACTTCAGAAATTTTTGCCCTCTCCAAGTTAAGATATCTTTCTACATTCTCCAATGATATCAGATGCCCATCTGTCTTTGCCCTTGTGATGGTTTCTATCTTAGAATATGAACTATTTTAGGATAGAGACATGTCATTCATTTTGTATTCAGGTATTTCATGATGCATAGGACACACAGAAGGTAAACAGTTTGTGGGGGCTTCTAGGTGGCTCAGCTGGTTCAAGTGTCTGACTTCATTTCAGCTCAGGTCATGATTTCAGGGTTGTGAGATCAGCTCTGTGTTGGGCTCCACACTGGGCTTGGAGTCTGCTTAAGATTTTTTCCCTCTTCCTCTCCTTCTGCCCTTCTCTCTCTCTTTAAAAAGAAAAAAAAAGGAATAAAAGTAGTTAAGTCAGAGGTCCTCCTGTGAGTAGGTACAGGGATTTGTGCCCTATTTTTCCCATAGGAAAATATCTGCCTGTTCCAATTCATCTTTTCAGCCATTTTATATCTTTGCTTTTACGTTTTACTTCCATTAAGTCTACCCATAGTTACTTTTTTTCTGTTTTTTTAACTTCTGTCCATGGGTAGTTTTATTTCTTTCTTTCCTCTGAGATACTAGGGACTGGTAAGAGGGTAATTTAATAGCTTTAGTCCAAATCTGCCCTAGTGAGTGTTTGGCCATTTTAATTCATCTTTATCAACTCTATAGAATTATAACTATCAAATAATAAAACTTACACATCAAGTGTAGAATTTGCTGATAAATGCACACACCCACAAAATTGACACATCTATAAAGATACACATTTGCATTGTCTTAAAGTTTATGTACCTTTGTAGTTATTCCACAGTCTTCTGTCTCAGACAACCAATGATCTGTTTTTAAAAAAATTATAGATAACTTTTGCAAATTATAACATTTTTTTTTTTTAAAGATTTTATTTATTTATTTCACAGAGGGAGAGAGATCACAAGGAGGCAGAGAGGCAGGCAGAGAGAGAGAGAGGGGGAAGCAGGCTCCCCGCCGAGCAGGGAGCCCGATGCGGGCCTCGATCCCAGGACCCTGAGATCATGACCTGAGCCGAAAGCAGAGGCATTAACCCACTGAGCCACCCAGGCGCCCTAACATTTTATATAAATGGAAGCCTACAGTACACTTTTGTGCCTGGCTGCTTTTGCTCAAGGTAATTTTTTGAAATGTTGTATCATTGGTTGCATGATTATTTTGTAGTTGTTACTGTATGGTAGGTCATTGAGTAGTTATACGTTTTGTTTATGTATTTACTTATTTATGGTCATTTTGCTTTCAGTTCTTGTGTTACAGATAAAGCTGCTATGATCATTCAAGTACAATAATTTATGTGGAGATCACTTTTCCTTTTTTTTGGGTGAATATTTAGGGATGGGATTGCTAGGTGAAATAGTAACATTTCATTATGTTCATTATGTCTTAACATTATGAGACAATGCCAACGTGTTTTGAAAGTAGTTGTAACATTTTATATTTCCAGTATTCTAGTAGTTTTGCATCCTCACCTACCCTAGGTCTTTCGAATTTTAGGCATTCTAGTAGTTCTAGTAGGTATGAGCTAGTATTTCATTGTGGTTTGAATTTCCATTTCCATGATAGCTAGTACTGTTGAGCAGGTTTTCATGTGTCTATAAGCCAAATATATATCTTTTGTGAAAGATCCTACAAATTTTTGCTCAGTGTTTATAGGTTAATTATTGAGTTGAAAGAACTTCGGCTATTTTAAAGTTGCATTTTCAAAGTTTAAAGTTTTTTTGTAAATTCTTTAAAATAAGCCTGCTAAAATCATATGGAATTGGCTTTATAGATCAATCAGGAGAAAACAGACATTATAGCAATAGTGTCTATTAACAGGACAAACTCCATTTCTTTAGGTCTTATTTCTTTGTTCTCAGCCATTTTTATAGTTTTTAGGCCAGAGGACTTGTATATATTCCATTAAATTTATTTTCAATTATTTTAACACTGCTTGAAGTGGTGTTTCCTTCTCCAATTACTTGTTACTGCATATAAAAATAGATTTCTTTTATTTACATTAACCATGTCTTGTCTGTTTCCTTGATGAGTTCATCTATTAATCCTAGCAGGGTTTTGGTAGATTTTTTTTCTTTAGAACTTCTTAGGTAGATCTTTCTATGCAATCAGATTTTTTTTCAATATATGTATTTTTGTATATGACTTCTATTTTTCTTGCCTTAATGCACTTGCTAGTACCTCTAGCAAAATGTTGAAAAGATGCGGTGAGAATTGACATCCTTGACTTGTTCCTAATCATAAGGGGTTAGTAGTTATTCTCCATTAATTAGGATAGTGCTGTAAGTTTTCATAGATACCTTTTATCAGATTGAAAAAATATTCTATTCCTAGTTTGAGTTTTTGTTATGAATGAGTATTGAGTTGTGAAGATGGAGGCGGAGGTTCCAGGATAGACACCAGGCAAAGAATACTATAAATCGCCAGCAGCCCCCAGAAAATAGGCATGGGATGGATTCTTTCAGATCTTTAAGAACAAACCAGTCCTGCTGACACATAGATTTTTGGACTTCTGGCCTCTGGAACTGTGAGAATAAATTTCTCTTTTAAGCCATCTACTCTGTAATAATATGTTATGTCAGCCCTAAGAAATTAATCACCTTGCAAGGGGTCAGTCAATCATTAAACCCAATATTTGATTTTTGTTAACTTTCTTTAATGCTTTATATCTAATCTCTCCTCTGATTAATTCAACTTTGGGTTTAATTTTCTTTTGGTTTAAGGTGGCAACTTAGATCATTGTTTACATACGTTTCATCTTTTCTAATAAAACCTTTTAAAGGTATAAATTTCCCTCTAAACATTACACTATCTCACATTTTGGCATGTTTTTATTAGTTTGAAATCCATTATAACTCATTATTTTTTTAAACCACAGGCTTTGAAGCATGGCATTTAACTTCTATTTAGGTGGTTTCTGTGTATGTTAAAGTTCTTAATTTCTAATTCGATTCCATTTAGGTCAAATAACTAACACACAATTTTCATCTTTTGAAATTTATTGAGGTTTATATTAGAGCCAATGTATGATTTGTTTTGATGCATTCTAAGTGCAATTGAAAAGTATGTTTAATACATATTTGTTTTATGTATGAAATGTTGAGTGAACTCAATTAAGTCAATTAGGTTACTAGTATTCTAAATTTCTTTAATCAGCTAGATCAATCTTAGATTTATATATTTATCGCTTTGTTAGAATTTTGTTTTATCAATTTTAATGTCTTTTCCAAATTATCTAATTTATCATGAAATGACCCTCTTAATTATTGATAATGGTTCTTATTCTGCAGTCTACTCTTTGAGATATTCATGTAGCCAAAACAATTTTCTTATGCTTAACATAAACATAGCATATCTTTTATTCCATATTTCTTTTGACTTACTTGTATTTTTAACTTTCAAGTGAATCTCATAGACAGCACGTAGTTGTTTTCGTTATTGATTCAGTCTGCCATCTTTGCCTTTTAGTTGGAGTATGCAGACCATTTGCACTTACTGTAATTCTTGATATGATTGGGCATTAGTATGCCCTTTGATATTTTTTGTTAGTTCCTTTTATTTCTCTAATCCTTTCCTGCCTTTTTAATTAAACTTTTTATTCCATTTTATTTCTTTTCTTGGATTCTTAGCTATACTTGTTATGCTGTTTCAGTGGTTATCCTAGAAATAATATGTATTAACTATCAAAGTGTATTTCAAATAAAAAAGACTATGTAATGGTTCTAAGTATGGCTTTGCTGAGGTTATTTGTCTCTGGATGAAAATGGTCAAGCTGTCAATTCATAGTTCTTAATCATTGGAAACCAATCAATACATATATTTTCAGCCAAAGACTCAGCCAAAACAGATAATTTAAATAGGATGAGGGGCATCCCCAAGCTCAATATTCCTACTGACACTTTTTGATGGTCTCAGAAAGAGATAATAAGAGACAAGGGCTTAAAGTTAATGAAAATTTAATCAATTCCAAATCAAGTGAAGAGGTGATAGACACAGAATACTCTGACTAAATTTAACCAGTTGGAATTATTTTTAAAGCCCTATTTTATTCATGCTCTTGAAATGAAGGATTTGCCTTTTAATAGGAAATCCGCATTTTCTTTTAACAGTGGAACACACTGCCCTTGACTTAGTTGTTCTCTAGATAGTGCCTATTCATTTTTATTTTGTGGATTTATTAGGGTTGAGACACAATTTGCCACGAATCTATCAACAAAAGATGTATATAACTCCTTATTATAAACACTTATAATATTGTCCTATAAGAGTTATAAGTTGCACTGTTTTTAAATGTCTTAAAAATATAAACTACATCTTTAAAACTTCAAAATGAATTGTTCGAGTGGTATGTATGGCTTTATTCTAGAATAAAATGGGTGCCATTTTTTCTACTTACTCAGTAAGAATTCATTAATGTCCACAATGTTCTATATTTTGGGGACACAGATCACAGAATCCATCTTCTTGATGGTAGGGGGTGAGAGAAACAAGCCACCCACTCTGTTAAATAATAAGATATATATGGAGGGGACAGTGGAGTACAGAGGAAGGAAATGTAGCCACCAGGTTTTCTTAGAGGAGATGTAGCTGGAATTAACTTCTAAAAGATGAGTGTGATATCTCCAAGCAAATTATGGAGAGGAACCTGTCACTGGAGATAGAGAAACCTAGTATAAGAGAAACTGGCTGGGGGGAGGAACCTGACTCATCTAAGAAACTGCAGATGGTTTGGTAGGATTCCACGATAGAGCACATTTTGGAAGAATGACAAAAGTTGAAGTCAAGAAGACCCAAATTCCTAGGGACCACACTGAGAGAACTTGGACTTTATCTTGTTAATGATGGGGAGAATTGGACGATGGAAGGGAAGGGAGTGGAGGAAAGGGAAGGGCCTTCAAGTTACAAAAATATACCTCTAGTATTGGTCTGCCTTTGTAATTTTCAAATTTAAAATTGGGGGGTGTATTTTTTGTCTGATGACTTCATTATTTCTTCTAGGGAAGTTGCCTCAGGACCATTAATATAGAAAACATATTTATTAGAAAATACTATATGACTTTTAAGCCACTGAACTGATTTGAAAGTATCTTTTACAAGTAGATAATCTATGAATTGTACTTTAGGATTTTGGGTGACTTTTACTTAATTTGATATGATGGTTTGAGAACTCCTGGCCCAGGCCATTTATTTTTTATATGGTCCTTAGTGAGTGGTAGACCAGGTCTAGGACTTCTCTTGAAATCATGAGCTGTGTGTCAGTGATGTGCTAGAGAATATTCCCTGCTCTGGTCAGTTGGTTTACATTAGTCTCTTAACCTCAAGAAGAGTGACCTGCCAGGCCTGCCCCTTTGATTGTTGCTGACCTGATGGGATTGACCCAAACATCTGTGACTCTGGAAAGACCTAAGGAAAAAAGTCACATAAAAGAACTACTTTGAAGCGTTCGAAATGTCTCATTACTCCATTATTGCCCTCTGGCTACCTGCATTTCTGTTCTGGCTTCCTCTGAAAGTGGGAATTTAATTTGTTCACTTTTACACAACTACCTTGTAAGTTAAAATAACTTGCATTAAGTCATTTCAAGTCTCCTTAATTTCCTATGAGGATAAGTATGACTTTTTCAATTTTGATGAGTAATATGAGACACAGCTTACAGCCAGTAAATTCTACAGCAATATTCTTACTCCTTTGATTTATATTTTAGTTTTTTAATAATACACTCTAGCAACCTGTGTGACACTTTCATTACTGTCTACATGCTTGGGGTTAAAGATGAAGCTTGCATGCTATATAGTGCCTGTGGAAAACAGTACGTATACTTCCTCAATTTTATGCTCATTTTCAAAAATATTATGGATTTCAGAAGGGTTTGAGTGTTTTTTCCCCTGACAAGAATATACATGTAAATGAAATGGCTGTGTTTTTTTGCAAGATACTTATTAGTGACACATTGAAAAATTGAATTATTTAGAGGATTTTGTAACGATTTTACCAACTCAGTATTAGAGTAGAATTATTTTCAAGTGAACTCTCTGTTAAAGTGTGTGTGTATGTATATTTTTTTTCTCCAAAGAATGTATTTTCTCTTTGGCTATGGCCCTCACTCATTTGCAGAAAAACTGTCTATTTTGCAAAATAGATAAACAGGTTTTTTTCCGCCATATTTCCTAGGGCCTTTGTGAAGTGCGTATGTTTTGATTCTGGTCCCTGAATTCTAATTCTATCCCCTATTTCACAGGATTTAGATTCCTGAAGGGAAGCACCATTTTTATTTTGCATTCTTAGTCCCCAGCCATCATTCCCATTACTAAGACCTTTATTTCCAAAAGCAATCAATAGAACATTATAACAAATCAGCTGTCGCCATACTTGGAACAGTGGATTGTGAGTTCCATTTATTTACTAATATGTTCAAAACTTGAACAATATTTGAAGAGAGAAAACTTAGAGAAGGATATAATTGGCTAGGATAGAATGTGCATGCATGTGTGCATAACAGATGAAGTAAGAGTTAAAGAAACATACAGTCACTAGAAATTGTTGGAAACTCTGAGAAAAGCAGGGAAAATTGAATTTTCTTAAATTGCTATTTGACGGATTCTATTTTCAGTTTTATCCATACTTTGCTGGCATAGGCATAATCTTCTAATGGTTTTTATCTTTTTCTTATATATTTTATAACTCATTGATATATTCAGCATCATAACATCTCTCCAGTGGCATCTTTTTATGTCAGGGAACGAGAGCTGTAAATGATGTGATTGTGATCGCTGATTGGCAGTAAAGCATCTGAAATTACCAGGTTTATACTGCTGAGAAGTGTCACTTATTAATATGGGCCTGCTGTTGATCTTCTTGGGATGTTTTCTGGCATGAACCAGGTTTCCTGTCTTGTCCTACACCCTTCAGCGCTCCTCACATGACCAAGTCTCTAGTAATCTGAGAAGAAGAACTGTGAAAGGGGCTTCCAATATAAATCAGGGCATGTGGGCCTGGATGAAGATTTAACATGCACCGAAAAATCTTTTTCTCTCTCACTCTGAGCTTAAAAGCTTAGTGTGGGGGTGCCTGGGTGGCTCAGTGGTTTAAAGCCTCTGCCTTCCGCTCAGGTCATGATCTCAGGGTCCTGGGATCGAGTCCCACATTGGGCTCCCTGCTCAGCGGGGAGCCTGCTCTCTCCTCTCTTTCTCTCCCTGCCTCTTTGCATGCTTGTGATTTCTCTCTCTCTATCAAATAAATATAAATAAAATCTTTAAAAAAAAACTTAGTGTGTGCATGTCGTTACTTTAGAATAAAGTGAGTATCTTTCCTCAGTCTAATATTTATGCAATTTTCCCTTTTGATTTTCAGAACTCTTGTGAATTAGAATATTAGCTCACATGTTGCCTAAGAAGTAAACCTCAGACTCAGAAGCTGCCCCCCAACCCACCCTTCAATTACGATTGTCCCTTTGCATGACTTCTGTGTTCCTAGCGTAATTGTCCCAATCAGAAGTCACTTGTGGGTGATGTCTTTTTATATAATTTAGTCTTGCTGAGAAGCAATTTTTCTCTCTTAGATTGATGACTTATTGAAATTTCAACTATCAAAATAATGCTTAAATATCCCCTTGAAAGACCCTTAAGTGCTCCAGGTACTACAGAAACTCACTAAGAAATGGCTCTTAGTATCAAACGAGGAAAATGCCCTAAATGACTTCATGACTCCTGGACTCGCAACGGTCAACACTGTGATGAGTGAGGATAATTAAAATTTATAGGCACTAGGGAAAAAAGTACAAGTTTAAGTGGGTAGGGGAGCAAGAATAGATGTTTTCATGATCAGCTATGGGATGTACGTGCATTCAACACAGAGTATGTTGGGCTTTGGTCATTCTACAGTCCTCAGGAGGGAGAACAGATGAGGTCCACTAAGTGTCACTCTGTTCCCAGACATCAACCGAGCACTGACAAATGCAGGAGATTGAAGAACTGTATCTAGATTCTTTCTCAATTTTTAATTAAGCTTTTGTGTCATGTTTGGCCTTATAGGGATATTTTTAGGAGTGGGGAATCCTGATAATAAGAGCAAGAACACTTTTTTCTCTACTATCCATCCCTTTTTCAGACTCCAGGAAATGTTTCCATCTCTTACAACCCCGTAATCCTTCCCTTTCTTTCCCAGACACCTGGCTTAACCTCTTTACTGAGCTTAGATGCTTCAGCAGATTCTAACAGCTTCTCCCTGCCTTGTGTTGCAACAAGCCTGGCTATCTGCTTAGAACATGTGTGTTTCACTGTTCAAAATGGGGTGGGCTTGTGCATGTGTTGTCATGGGTTGGGAGAAAACAAAAGACCTATAGATAGAATAGTCTCATATATCTCAAATTACATGAAAAAAAATGCTCAATAGTCTCAAATATCTCAAATTACGTGAAAAAATGCTCAACATCACTCAGCATCAGGGAAATACAAAATCAAAACCACAATGAGATACCGCCTCACACCAGTCAGAATGTCTAAAATGAACAAGTCAGGAAATAACAGATGTTGGTGAGGATGCAGAGAAAGGAGGATCCTCTTTATACTGTTGGTGGGAATGCAAACTGGTGGAGCCAGTCTGGAAAACAGTATGGAAGTTCCTCAAAAAGTGAAAAATAGAGCTACCCTATGACCCAGCAATTGCACTACTAGGTATTTATCCAAGGGATACAAACATAGTGATTTGAAGGGGCACCTGCACCCCAATGTTTATAGCAGCAATGTCCACAATAGCCACAATATAGAAAGAGCCCAGAAGTCCAACAGAGAAATGAATAAAGATGTGATATGTGGTGCGTGTGTACACCCACACATGCACACACAGACACACACATGATGGAATATTACTTAGCCATCAAAAATAATGAAATCTTTCCATTTGCAATAATGTAGGTAGAACTAGAGGGTATTATGTGAAGCAAAATAATTTAGTCAAAGACAAATACCATATAATTTCACTCATATGTGGAATTTAAGAAACAAAACAGATGAACATCGGGGAAGGGAAGAAAAAAATAAAATAAGATGAAAATTGAGAGGGAGGCAAATCATAAAGAGACCCTGAACTATAAGGGAACAAACTGAGGGTTGCTGGAGTGGGGGTTTATGGGGGGATGGGATAACTGGGTGATGGGCATTAAGGAGGGCACTTGATCAAACAAGCTCTGGGTGTGATATGCAACTGATGAATCACTAAATTCTGCCACTGAAACTAACAATACACTATATGTTAACTACACTGAATTTAAATAAAAAATAAAATTCCCATCAACAGGTTTCATTTTATCATCACTGATGCAGATATCAGTGGACCCTTTAGTCCCTTTATCAGAGATTACAATTGTTAGAGGCCTGGCATCATTTGGGCTTTTCTAAGGAGGCAGGAGGGGATAAATAAATGAGGACTGTAGTATACTTTAGCAAAGGAAAGATTCAATTTTAACAAAAATCATGTGAATGTGATATTTTAAGGCACCAAACAGCAGGTATAAAGAACCTTACAACAGCAATCACATTTTCACCAATAAAGGCACTTAGAGACAGCAGGTATACCCATACAGGTGGTCTGGATTTTGCACATTAGCTAAAAGTTTGCTCTGCTAGGATTTTCACAAGCCAAACAAAAGAAAACAGGGTCAATAGATGTGCTTCTTAGTGTTTAGACCATTCTATAGGCACTGTATTCCTTACCAGACTCCTTTTTTATTTTACTTTATTTACTTATTAAAAAACCTACTGTGATTTTTTTCATGGGGATTCAACTGCCTGATTTCCAAAGAAGCATCATAGGATTGTGATTAGAAAGCAAGACTGCAGGGTGGAACGGGCATGAGTTAAAGGAGAAAGAGGATGCTATCTGGTCTCAGTAAAAGGTGGCCATTGAATTGGCAGTTGAGAGTGTTATCAATAGAATGTTTCTAATTGAAGAAAATAGGGTTGAGCTGACTGGAATGATCATTTGGCTACCGAGGTGCAGGGAACTTGACAGAATATATTGTTTGCCATATCCTTGGCCCATTTCAGAAATCCCAGCTATGTGGTTCTAATCTGCCACTTTGGATCAGGTAAAGTTTCTCATAAAATGTCTTCAGTATTGTCAATGTCTTATAGAACAGCACCGTAATCAGCTAAGGGTAAGAGTATTAGCAAAACCATATGGCTACAGCAGTGTTGGGTGATCAATTGGCTGCAGAAGACTGAAACAGGTATTCAGGATGTGATCAGTTCCAGACACTGTGTTCTTGGATCATTGCTTCGACTCTGCTCAGCTTCCACACGGCGTGCAAATAACGCAGACCTATCATTCCAAATGCTCAGTCTTGCGTGCAGACTGATACTGCTATCACAGCAAGAACTGATTTCTTAAGAACATCTGCCTCTGCAGGGGCCTCAGTCACCAGCGCAGGAAGAGTAGCCATTCTAATCTCTGTCGTTTTGCTTTTCACGGTTTTGTGGAATGAACCAGAAGTCAAAACATGAGACCTTGCTGGAAGTAAATTTAGTTTCCATTTTAATGTCTGACAGCATTAGAATCTAAAACGGAACCTAAAAACTAGACTCTTACCAATGCCTATGTGTGTGATCTCATTCCCTGCCTCTGAGTCTGTTTCTCACTCTTGTTTGCTAATGCACATTTATTGTAAAATAGAACACACATCAGAAACTCAAAAATGGATAGCTCAGTTATTTCAAAACAAAGCCTAGATCATAGTCATCTAAGTCAGGAAAGCATAGGTCTTGATCCCCCAGAAGGCTCTTTTGTGCCCCTTTGAAGTCTTTTTTTTCTTTGCTCTCCAAAGATAACCTTTACTTGTTAATAATTGTCACCACTATCTTCTTACTACATATTACTCACCTAAAAACACATCCCTAGATGCTAAGATTGAGTTTACTTACTTTTGAACTTTACTTAAGTGGAACCATATCACATGTGGTATTGTATTTGGCTTCTTTTGATTCATCATTTTGTTTGCGAAATTCATGTTTCACTAGGCATTCTTTATTTTCACTGAGATTCAGTACTCCATTGTATGACCCTCAATCTAGCCATCTAATGTTAATAGACCTGTAAATGGCTAATTGTTTCCAGTTTGGAGCTTGTATTAGCGTTCTCCAGAGGAAAAAACCCCATAGGGTGTTAAGGTATGTATTCACACTTATATATAGGAGAGATTTTAAGGAATTAATCCTGTGATTGTGGCGGCTCATGAGCCCGAAATCTGCAGGGCAGACCAGCAAGCTAAAGGTGCAGGGAAGAGTTGTGGTCTTGAATCTAAATGTGGTGTGGAGGCAGAATTATTTTCTTCTTGGGTACCTCAGTTTTTACTCTTAAGGCCTTCAGCTAATTGGGTAAGGCTTACTCATACTATGGAGGGTAATCTACTTAGAGTCTGATTTAAATGTTAACCACATTTTAAATGCCTTCATAGCAACTTCTAGACTGGTGTTTGACCAAAGATTATTTACCTAGCTTAAGCAAGCTGACATATGAAATTAACCATAACAGAGCTATTAGGGAAAATGCTGGCAGGTTTATTATTGCACACGTGTCTTGATGAATATAGTTACTTTTTTCATGAGAAATACAGAAGAATGACACTGCACGTCCAACTTTCTTCCAAAGTTAAAATACCAACCTATCTCCAGCACTGCTTTAGGGCTTATTATTCTGTATTCTTTTGTTATGTACCTGTTCACATTCCTTAGCTCTTCTTTGACCAGTTGTCTCTGATCTGCTTTTTGTCTTTGAACATGTCCAATGCAAGCCTTACCAGTTATATATGTTGCAAGTAAGTTTTCTACCACAGTTTGATTTACCCCTAAATTTCTTAATTGTATTTTTGATGAATAGAGTTTAACTTAAACCTAGGCAAACTTATCTGGTTTTTGGTTTTTTTTAAAGATTTTATTTATTTATTTGACAGAGAGAGAGATTACAAGTAGGCAGAGAGGCAGGCAGAGAGGCAGGCAGAGAGAGAGGAGGAAGCAGGCTCCTGGCTGAGCAGGGAGCCCTATGTGGGCCTCGATCCCAGGACCCTGAGATCATGACCTGAGCCGAAAGCAGGGCCTTAACCCACTGAGCCACCCAGGCGGCCAAACTTATCTGTTTTTTAATGGTTAGTATTTTCTTATTCCGATTAAGAACTTGGCAATAGTTATGTTGTATTATGTATCATACATTATGTATTCTAGTGTACATTAAATATACATATAACTTTTTTTATTATGCCATGTTACTCACTGTATAGTACTCCATTAGTTTTTGATGTAGTGTGATTCATTGTTTGTGTATAACACNCACAATGAATCATTCCGTGATTCATTGTTTGTGTATAACACCCAGTGCTCTTTGCAGTATGTGCCCTCCTTAATACCCATCACTGGGCTAACCCATCCCCCCACGCCCTTCTTCTCTAAAACCCTCAGTTTGATTCTGGAGTCCATAGTCTCTCATAGTTCATCTCCCCCTCTGATTTCCTCCCCTTCATTTTCCCCTTCCTTCTCCTAATGTCTTCCATGCTATTCCTTATGTTCCACATATAAGTGAAACCATATGATAATTATCTTTCTCTGCTTGACTTATTTCACTTAGCATAATCCCCTCCAGTTCCATCCAGGTCGATGCAAATTGTGAGCATCCATCCTTTCTGATAGCTGAGTGATATTCCATTGTATATAAGGACCACATCTTCTTTATCCATTTGTCTGTTGAAGGGCATCTCAGCTCCTTCTATAGTTTGGCTATTGTGGACATTGCTGCTATGAACATTGGGGCGCATTGGTCCTTCTTTTCACTACATCTGTATCTTTGGGGTAAATACCTAGTAGTGCAATTGCTGGGTCTTAAGGTAGCTCTATTTTTAACTTTTTGAGGAATCTCCACACTGTTTTCCAAATTGGCTATACCAACTCGCATTCCCACCACCAGTATAAGAGGGTTCTCCTTTCTCCACATCCTCTCCAATATTTGTTGTTTCTTGTCTTGTTAATTTTAGCCATTCTAACTGTTGTAAGGGTGGTATCTCAATGTGGTTTTGATTTGAATTTCCCTGATGGCTAATGATGAACATTCTCTTATACCACACACAAAGATAAACTCTAAGTGGATGAAAGAACTCAATGTGAGATAGGAATCCATCAAAATCCTAGAGAAGAATATAGGCAGTAACCTCTTTGACATCGGCCACAGCAACTTCTTTCAAGACACGTCTCCCAAGGCAAGGGAAACAAAAGTGAAAATGAACTTTTGGGACTTCATCAAGATAAAAAGCTTCTGGACAGCAAAGGAAACAGTCAACAAAACAAAGAGGCAACCAACAGTATGAGAGAAGATATTTGCAAATGACACTACAGATAAAGGGTTGGTATCCAAGATCTAGAAAGAACTTCTCAGGTGCCTGGGTGGCTCAGTTGGTTAAAGGACTGCCTTCGGCTCAGATCATGATCTCAGGATCCTGGGATCGAGTCCTACATCAGGCTCCCCTTGCTCTGTAGGGAGTCTGCTTCTCCCTTTTCTTCTACCTGCCACTCCCCGTGTTTGTGCATGGTCTCTCTATCAAATAAATAAATAAAATCTTAAAAAAAGAAGAACTTCTCAAACTCAACACTCAAAAAACAAATAATCAAGTCAAAAAATGGACAGAAGACATGAACAGACATTTCTCCAAAGAAGACATACAAATGGCCAGCAGACACATGAAAAAATACACATATAACTTTTAAGGGCTGTATTGCTTTGACATTCACATTTAGATCTGAATCCACTTGCAACCAAATTCTTATATGATGTGAAATAGAGATCCATTGTTGTCCTCCCCCATACGGTTATCCATTTATCACAGAATAATTTTTTATAAGCTTATTCTTTCACCAGCTATGTCCAATGCCATGGTTTTCTTAAATATCCACATATGCGTGGATCTTTTTTTTAAAAAAATTCTAAATTTTTATTCTGTTCATCTAGTTCTGTTTTTGTACCAATACCATGCTATCTTAATTATCGTGGTTTGTAATACATTTGTAGTTCGTTTTTGTCTAAAATGTGAGATAGGATTTAATTTCCTTTTCCCATGTGGCTCATCAGTTGTGTAAGGACTGTTGAATAATCAAAACATCTGCAGTAACCTGAAATACCAACTTTGTAATACAAATGTTTAAAGAAGATATATATCAGCTTGTGTATTTGATTTGCCAGTGTTTATTTGCATTCATACTATAGAAATTACTATAGATTAAGATTATAGATCCCATATCTGGTACAGCAAGACTATATTCTAATTCAACAACATTCTTAGGTTTTTTATATATATATATATATATATATATATATATATATATATATATATATATAATTTACATAGATTTCCCCCCAAAAAACCCATTAGGATTTTGTTTATAATTACATTAGATCTAGAAATAATATAGATTTGACATCTTTCTGATATTAAGTCTTCATACTGATGAACATGGCATACTACTTCTTTAAGTGTTCTTTTATGTTTAAGTGTTCTTTTATATTACCTCAGTGTATGTACCTCAATGGTGGTATACCTCAATGTATGTATATATATATAATTAGTCTTTTTTAAAATTTACACATTGTTGGGGTTCCTGGGTGGTTCAGTGGGTTAAAGCCTCTGCCTTTGGCTCAGGTCATGATCTCAGGGTCCTGGGATCAAGGCCAGCATCAGACTCTCTGCTCAGCAGGGAGCCTGCTTCCCCCTCTCTCTCTGCCTGCCTCTCAGCCTACTTGTGATCTGATCTCTCTCTCTGTGTCAAATAAATAAATAAAATCTTTAAAAAAAATTTAAAAAAATAAATAAAATTTACACATTGTTTCTTTAAAACATTCTCAATATCCTATGTTTCACCAGATTTATTCCTAGGCACCTTTCATAATTTTCTTTACCTTGGTGGTAATGTTTTCTCTTTGCTAAAACATTATGGTATTAGTATTACATGAAGTTATGTTTTTAATCTCATTAATTTTTCCATTTGTAGTTCTTGGGGAGATTTTTATCATTTACAATCATATATTTCCTTTGCAATACTTACCTTGTTGGCTTTCAATTTTTCCATTTTTAATATTTCATATGTTGAATTTTATATTTTTTAATAAACATCATAAAGCTGAATTGTTTTCTTCCCCTATCCAGTCTGACATTTGTTGTTTTTTATTGGCCAGTCTTGTCATTTGAAGTTTAGAAACCTAATATTGATAAATATAAAAGGTTTTTTCCTTTGTGCTATATTCCTGTTTTCCAAATTGAATAATAGAAATAAGGGCAAAAAGAAATATGAGAAAACATGAGAAAATAAACTTAAGTCCTACAGCAAGAATTATGTGTATGTGTCTTACCCACGAGGTGGAAGTTGCTAAGGGATGGAAAAACTACTGTCGATCCCTCTGTAGTTCTTGACACTCCCTTCCACTGTGCCCCTCGGTACTGGGTTTTGCACATGTTTATGACTGGTACTTACTGAATGTAATTATATTTGAACACTTTATCTCATTCCTTATTTGGCTGTCTTTCAGGAGTAGCTAGATTTTTTATTTTCTACTTGCTGAAAATTGCTTATTTTTACTTATGTCTCAACCTGTTGCTAACAATTACCTGAAATAATTATCTTCAATTTTAAGACTTACTCCCTGCTTGTGTTGGGTTTCTGCTCATCTTGCAATGTTTTTCTTTCTCTCCTGAGGATGTTTTTGTCTTTTTGCTTTAGCTCTTCTAATTCCTTCCCTTCCCATCTGTTCTATTTCTTTACTATCAAAACCATTTCCATTAAAAAAAAATTAGTACATAGAAAACATGAAAAATATAAAATTTAAAAGTAACAACTTCAAGCTGTTGGTTGGGTAAGGTGATGAACTCTTGGTTAAAGGATTTTGGATATGGGCGCCTGAGTGGCTCAGTAGGTTAAAGCCTCTGCCTTCGGCTCAGGTCATGATCCCAGGGTCCTGGGATCGAGGCCCACATTGGGCTCTCTGCTCAGCGGGGAGCCTGCTTCCTCCTCTCTCTCTGCCTGCCTCTCTGCCTATTTGTAATCTCTCTCTCTCCATATCAAATAAATAAATAAAATCTTTAAAAAAAAAGGATTTTGGATCATCTAACTGTACATACTAGTTCTGTCATAGACCAAGAGCCATCTGCAATAGCTGTAAGGTCTATTTTTTGAACCATTATGTCCTGTGGAATTTCTTGCTTCCAAGTCAGCATCTGCATATGTGTCTTGATGGTTCATGGAAAGTGGGAATATAATGGGGTAAATGAACAAATAATGGATGTGCAGAATATTACTTATACTTGACTTTGAGGTTCATTGGGGATCTTAGCACATTCTTCATGAAACATCAAAGTTTGAGATCTGTGCCTTGTTTCATGACTTGGTACTACCTTAACTCTTGAGTTCTAAGTGAATTGCAATTCTTTGTTCTCAAAAATAACGCACACATGAGTAATCTAGAGTGATGTTAAGTCACAAATCAGGTGAATCTAAGAAAGTAAATTCCTTGATCAGAGAATAAAAGAATACTTAACATACTGAGCACTTATTGTGTTCTAGGTACTGTTCTAAGTATTTTGTGTATAGTAACTTATTTAAACTTTATAGCAAACCAAAGATTTAAAGATTTTATTTATGTATTTGACAGGAGAGATTACAAGTAGGCAGAGAGAGAGGAGAGAGCAGGCTCCCCGCTGAGCAGAGAGCCTGATACAGGGCTCGATCCTAGGACCCTGAGATCATGACCTGAGCCAAAGGCAGAGGCTTTAACCCACTGAGCCACCCAGGTGCCCCTCATTTTCTTGAGTTAGAACAATTTAGCTCTCATTGAAATATATGCATACAAACAACATAAAAACTGTAATAGTGACTGTAAATGAAAAGTCATTGTGTTGTAGAAGATCTAACAAAACTTGAACAAGGGCAGAAACACAAGTGAGAGTTCAAGGATGTGATAGTCAAAATAAGAATGATGGATGACTAGATGATATTCTGAGTGAAAGGAATGACACTAGCAAAGATTCCATGAAAAAGGAAGCATGGCCCATTCAGAGTGGAAAGAAACCCAGTGTAGCTTGAATTTAAGAGAGAAGAGGAAATAAAAGTAATTGAGAGTTAATCAGATAGTGCAGGCCAGGTTGAGTGTCCTATAAACATGGTCTTTTTTTTTTAAACGTGATCTTTTTTTTTTTTTT
>LNAC01000055.1:4464960-4598736 GCA_002007465.1 Ailurus styani | reverse complement strand
AAGATTTTATTTATTCATTTGACACAGAGAGAGAGATTACAAGTAGGCAGAGAGGCAGGCAGAGAGAGAGGAGAGAGGAGGAAGCAGGCTCCCTGCTGAGCAGAGAGCCCGATGTGGGCCTCGATCCCAGGACCCTGGGATCATGACCTGAGCCGAAGGCAGCGGCTTTAACCCACTGAGCCACCCAGGCGCCCAAACGTGATCTTTTTTTTAATAACAAGTTCTATCCATGAAGTGAGTGGCAGAATTCATTCTAAAAGAATTATATATCTGGCCAGGAATTTGTTACTATTTCCCAGTCATGTGTGGCCAATTCACACAAATCAAATCACTGCATTTTCTCTAATGGCTTTAGGTTTCTTCATTCTTCCTTGTGGACTGAATTGTGTCCCTTCCCCCAGATTTACATTTTGAAGTCCTAGCTCCTAGGACTTTAGAATGGGATTGTATTTGAAGATAGAGACTCCAAAGAGCTAATTTTTAAATGATGCTAAGCATTAGGGTGGGCCCTAATACTATTTAAAGAGGCAGTTAGAACCTACAAAGACAACAGGGATGTAAGCACACAGGGAAGGCCCCTGAAGACACAGGATGGCTGTGTGTAATGCCTCAGAAGAAACTAAACCTGATCTTGGACATTGATTTTGGACCTTAGTCCCCAGAACTGTGAGAAAACAAATCTCACAGTCTGTGGTATTTTGATAGGGCAGGCCTGGTAGACTCCTACCTTAGCCTCTCCTCTTTTCTCTATTTTTAAAATTTTAATCTCCAGTTGTAAGATTATAGGCTTATCATGACAAACCATTTTAAACTGCAAAGGTGAATTATTTGAGGCCCCTCTAACATGTCATTTGCTGGAGGTGGCTGATTGCAACTAAAACAAATTCAGTTAGGGAGAGCGTGGGATCAAGTTTTGTGGTTCTCATTCCCGCAATGGGAACGAGAAGCCATGGGAGTCAGGCCTGACAAATGGTTGTACCATTCACAGCCCTGCAGTTGGTGCATTGGGATGGTTCTAATAATTCCTAGCATGTCTCCTTCAATAATTAATGCTTCAGTTGTTTTAAATGTTTCAGTACAAGAAAAAAAAAAGCTCACATGCAGTGTTGGATGTCCAAATCATAACACAAAATAGATGTTTTACGTAATTTACATGAAATTAATTCTATCCCAGAGTTCTGGTAAAAAATTAGAAGTCATTTAAAGGCTGAGCTCTGGTGGTTATGTGTCACTAGACTCCCTCTGTGGAACTATTTCCTTGTAAATCTTTGTAGTCCATTTATATTCTGTATGCATTTTGTCTCTTGATGGCTCCAATGGTTCTTAATTGCATTTCCATAGGCTGTCCCCATGGTAGGTTTCTTTCAACTAACAACTAGTAGTGCTATGCCTTCATGGCAAAAAAACTAGTCTCGATTTAATTATTAATAACACTAGCACTCATTCAAGAAAAAAAATGAAAGCACCTTACTTGATTAACAGATCATTCCAGTAAATGAAGTATAGTTTTGTTTGGTCAAGTTTGTCGTCTTTTAAATTCCTTTCTTATTTATGTGTTTTTAGCCTTAGGTGTCCAGGGTTGAATTAACTATGCTCTTCAGTTCCTGGAGATTAGTATTGATCAGACACAGAACCTCTGCATTTTGTTTAATTTTTCTTTGTTCCCATTTGTCATTTTCCTTTCTCTTCCTTCTTAGACAGTGTTCCAAGCCTGGTTTTTAAGACTTTGTTTCAGCTTTATTGAGATACAACTGACCTGCAATACTAAGTTTAACATGTAAAGTGTTGTGATTTTATATACATATATGTGACAAGATTAGTTAACACATTTGTCACCTCATATGATTACATTTTTTTTGTGTGTGGTGAGAACTTTTACAATCTGCTCAACCATATAGTATTGTTAATTATAGTTGCTATGCTATATATTATATCCCTAGAATTTATTCATCTAACAACTGGAAGTTTGTATATTTGGCAAATTTTACCCATTTCTCCCATCCACTATCCCCAGTAACTGCCATTGTGTTTTCCTATTTTATTTGTTTTGGTTCTCATAAAACTTGCACACATATTGTTGATTTGCACAATTACTGTGTATTCCATATGGTCGATTTCTTTCAGTAGTAAGGTTCTTAGGATAGTATCTTTCTTTAAAAAAAGTTTATAAAGTCCTAATTTGAAAAAAACAAAACAAAACAAAAAACAAACCCCACCAAATCTCAGTGGCATATTATGCTCATTTCCTTATACTCTTAGACCTCCAATTAAGCAAGTAATGCTACACATATAAATGAATATGCAATTCTAATATGCCTGTAGCTCAAACATGTACTACATATGGAATGTGAGATTTCCAGAGCCCATTGGAAAGTTCACTAGGAAAAGCCCACTAGGAAAGGGAGGTATATTTATGATTCAAACTGAAATGTGATTGAAAAAAACACAAAGGATGGCACAGGTCAGACAAAATAAAATTTCTTCCCTTAAACAGCTGAATGGACTTGGCCATGCTTATACTTCTAGTACAGAGTAGCTTAGGTAAGCATCAGCTAAGGTTCAATCCATGGCTTCACAGAAGACTGTATCCTGGCAGAAGGGGTCAGTTTCTACAGAAAAGGGGATAGGGGTATCAGGTTAATAGAAATTATAACACCTGGTACTTCTAGTATTCAGAAGATGCAGAGGAATGGGAATCTAAACACAGAGACTGAAAAGATTTGAGATCCACTATCTGCATAGGGAAAAAGGTCAGTGGTAAAGGTGAGGGGGCTTTAGTTCTTCTGATTTAAACTGCCCATACATCTGTATCTTTATATGAAATCTGTCCAGTAGTGATAGGAGCATTATATATTTATGTAATTAAAACTATTAATAAAACTTAGTGATAGGAGTGCTTGTCCTGATTTCAGATATTCTAAGAACTAGAAGAGAAAGTAGAGAGAAAGAGAAATTCTAAGCAATAATTCACTGCATGGATTATCTGGGGGAATTAGTAAGTATCCAAATGCTTGATATAGTCGTAGATATAAGTAGGCAAGTTCTGTTTGTGGTACAGTGTGCTTGACAAGAGCAGGAGCTGGCAAACTATAATGTGGGTCAAACTTGGCCTGCTGCCTATTTCTGTACATGACCTTTTATTGGAATATGGCAACATTCATTTATTTAGATATGATCTACATCTGCTTTTGTGGTTAACCTGCAGAGGCTGAGCAGTTGTAATAGTCCATTTGGCTCTCAAAACCCCAAATACTTATTATAGGTCTGGTTACAAATTTGACCACCCTTTGACTAGGTAATACTAAGAGGTCAATTTTCTAAGGGAAGCATATACCACTGTGAAGATGCCTGGATAGAGATAAAATTTCTAAGGTGATAAAACTTTGCTTTTAGCATCATTCTGGGGCAGTATTTAAAAGCCAGAGAAAATAGGAGCAGACTGATAATGATCTTGGGGACGAAAAGAAAAATATCAGAGGTCTTTAGACTAGAAATCATCTAAAGACAATGAGCAAAGTTGAATCCCATGGATTTCATATTTGGTTTGTTAGTCCTTCTTAGTCTTAATTCAGTTATTGAAATGATGGAGGACATAAATGAGTCTATAGGCATTTTGTTCCTGAGTACACTTTCATAATTTTAGCTGATTGAAATTAAGGCACACAAAGCTGATGTACAGATCGGTTTATTTGCTAGAAGAAAGTTGCTGGTGAGCAAGTTTAGCCCTTCACATTCATCTTGGATTTGTATGTGCTATGTTCTCTAGTAAGTTGTTTACAAAGGGGAAATGACAGGGTTCATTCTAGTGAAAGACGGCATGCTCAGCTTGGGGGGAGGGGGGAGTTTGGTCTGAGAGTCTTCTGGAAAGACCTTAATATTTTCAGCAGAAAGTTGTCTTGTTTTTGTTTTTGTTTTTTGTTTGTTTGTTTGTTTTTAATCTGAGATTGTTTGTGGATGTTCTTGAGTTTGCAATGTTCCCTTGACCAAAACCTCTAAGTCAAAATCTTAGCCCATTTCAAACATAGACTGCTTTTTAGTTTGAGGTCATATGAAGAGAAGTTTACAGGACTCCTGAAGTTGAGCAAGCCTGAATGTAAGTCTTAGTGAAAGCACGCATTGATTGCTCTTATGGGGCTGAGATTTTGAGCATAACTAAGAATACTGATAAGTAATTCTACCTTAATTTCAGTTAAGGATACAATTTCTAAAAATTATCCCTTAAAGTGAAATTGAGCCTTAACTAGATGTCAGGTGTCAAATGTAAACTTTTACATTGACATAATTGTTTTTCAATATTATGCACTGGCATTCTATAAAGGAGGGAGAGTATGAATGAGGGAAGAATACTTTGAGAAGGAATCCAAGTGGATAGGACATGACTGCAAGTGTATGTCTTGTGTAACCTACCTTTGGAAAATGACTTCAGTGTTAAAGGCAGGCAAAATAAGTGTTCTGAAAAGGCCTCCAAACTAACGAAAAACCTCATTGGCAGATTCTAATGGCAACCTTTCAGTTCAGCAAAACTGTGGGCTACATTAAACTTCTTATTAAAAGGCTCCCGATAACATATTATGTGATAGTGTAGAAAAATTTCTAGTCAGTATTGGGTTTAAAATGATGGCCATGTGACAGTTTAGAATCTTGAGTTTATAGCATCAGTTAGAAATATATAACGCTATCCTTTGAATAAAGGAAGTACTACTTATAAATTATTGAAAATGTTTCACATATTTAAATACAATAATCATAAATTTTTTTAACTTGCTTAATTGGAACAACCAATTAGAACTAGAGGGATAAGGGTCTCTTATTTTTTTTTTAAATTGGTGCTGGGTATAAAGAATACTAGGCATATAATAATAATAATAATAATAATAATAATAATAATAATAATAAATAGAACATATCTGAAAAGCAAAAAAAAAGAATACTAGGCATATAAAATTGGGTCAGTATCATGGAAAAAGGAAGCTTTTTCAGTCATCCTTGCTGTGGTTCAGTACTCAGGAGGTTGTGCTTGGCAATGCGAGCTAGATTTACTAAATTTAAACTATTAACCTGAAAAATAAAACTGTCAAGTATTTGACTGAAAACGGGTTTATTTGACCAAAAATAGGTTTATTCAGGAGTAGTGGGGATTGCAAATCAGGACAAGCAATCTATGGCAAAGCCATAGGCAAGTCCAGAAATCAAATGAGAGGACCATTCTTTTACAGAGGAAAGGGGTAGTGGTGGGGGTCAGAGGAAGTGTTATAAGCAAAAATTCCACTGGAGTAAACTAGGGGTTGAAAGTACAGTGGCCTTTTGTCGGCTGACTTGTGACTATCTCATTGCCTCGACTGTTGTCTGTAGATGAGACATTATTCCTTCCTCCCACTTGGGTAGTAAAGGATAGTCTTCTTCCCGTTGGGAATGTAGGGTATGACCCTGTCTGTTGGGGTCTGCAATTAGCAACAGAGGTAGGGCCTGAGAGCACCCCTTTCTGGTCTTCTGTTCCTATTTCCCTTTCTTCAGTTTCGCAAAACTAATAAAACCTAGGCTCCCAGTGCTACTCAGAGTAGATTGGTACCTAACATCCCCATGGATCTGACCATTCATTTTCTAGCCCCCGGGGCAGCATAGGAGTTAAGAACTACACTCTGACACTTGACAATACTTGGAACTTAGGAAGCGGAGTCAGCAGTCATATTGAATTTCAGGAGTGGTGTATTTTTTTTCCATCAGCAATTTAAAATTTTCAAACTAAGACCATTCTTTATCCAGAAACAGTACTGTTATGCGGGTCTCCTTTATTGTTCACTAACATCTTATGAACCTCAGTAACAGTAATGAACAACCGTTTTCAATGAGAACTGAATAGCTGTGTTCATTTATGCAGTGCTAACTCCTGTGCTCACAGGCCACGTTGAGTACCAGGGAGTAGTCAGATAATGCTATCCTAGCGAATCTACTCCCCCCCCCCCCCCCACTATTTCCTTGTGTGCTCTTAAAAGGCTGCTTCAGAAACAGGCACCAAAGACCTCTTTTGGTTGATAATGGTATGGAATGAACTTTCAACACCTTCATTTCCTAGTTATCAGGGCCTGTTGATAACTCCTTCCTATTTTCATTTTATTAATAATCTCCCTACATGGGCAAAAAGCCTTTATGAAAGCTTTACTGAAGAGAAACTATGGAGTTCATGATGGAATCTATAGTGATGGCTTGAATTGTTTTCCCTGTGTATGTGGACATATTGACTCTTATGATTTATGGAGTCAGACAAGGGCTTGATTCCCAGACAGAGCTTTAATTGTGCTATCTCAGGCCAAGATACTGAGCTTTTCCAGGTCTCTCTTCTCATTTATAAAATGGGAGTAGCGTGAGGCTTAAATGAGGTAATATGCATGCAACATGAACACAACAAGGGAGTATTTTAGAAGTAGGGGTCTGGAGGACCAGAGAGGAAAATATCCTTTCTGATTTTGAAAGCTGGGAAAGATTTCCTAGTAATTTTAGAAGAAACACAGATATCAAAACTTAGCAGACTCACCTTCTTAGAAATAGAATTACAAGTGTACATAGATGAGCGATCCAGTTCACAGAACACAAAATTGAGCTCCCGTTAAAGCAGAGCCAGGCATCATGGGAAGAGCTAAAAGCAGAAAAAAACAAATTCAGAATTGACCACAAAATACTGGGAGAGCGGAAGCAAGGCCTACATTAGAAACTCAAGGACTCTGGGATAGGATCAACGATAAGGACACCTGCAAGACTAATTCATGTTCTGTGTGATTCCGTGTCCACAGCAAATTGTCATCTTAACATTGTATCATGCTCTTGTTTATTAGACTACATTTTGAAAGCAAGCTTGCAAGTGGAGAAGCAGTGTTTATTTACTCTGGCCTACTTCCTCTGTATGTTTGAGTGACGATATGTAATAAGTAGGGTGTTACCTGCACATGGATTATAATATTGATGTTTCATGAATACATGTAAATGAAAAAATCTCTAAGGGTCTTATAATTCCTTCCCAACTCTGGGCTGCACATCCATGGGGAGCATTTCATCCCTTACAGTAGCACGCGAGAAGTACAAATTACTGATAAGCGTGAACAAAACAGACTCGAACCTATGCCTCCACTCTGTGATGGAGCTGCCGCTGCCAGCTGTGTGCCCTCCATGTCCTGATCCTTTGCTGCTGGTGCTATTTTGTGAGATGTGAAAGCCCTTGCAGACCTTATCATAAATTCCATGATTCTAATCATTGGAGAAGACAGTCAAGGCTGTCTAGTTCAATACTCCGCCAAAGAACAGATTGTTTTCCTTGCATCGTTCAGAATCTGGGAGTGCCCCCCTCCCCCTCTCCCACTATGACTGTTTCATTCTCTCCTACTTTGAATTAATCTAATTGTTAGCAGTTTCCCTGATTGAATGTAAAAGTCCAAATCTATTTCTCTATAGGTACTACCTTAGTCCTGATTCTGTTCTGTGAAGCTACTCAGAATAAGTCAAATGTGTCTTCCCTAGGCAGATTTTAATAATTTAAGAAATCACTTCTTGATCCTATATCTCAGTCTACTTTTCATAGCTAAATGTATGTGATTCCCACAAACTTCCTTCTAACACATGTTCCCAGTGCTTGTTTTTGAGTGAATAAGGATAGAATGATTTAGAGCCTCTATTATCTGCTTTCCTTTCTTCTGGATTCTAGACAGTATTTTAGGTTTCTCTTCAAATAGGATGCTCAGAAGGAAAGATTATGCCCCACATTTTTTCTTCTGAATACTCTTGAGTATTCAGATCAAAAGTATCTCCTTCCTTGTGGAATTCCTACTTCTATTATTATTACCTAAGATTTTAATTAAGTTCTGGCCAGCATATCCTATCGTTGCTGCATACTTAAACGGTAATTCTAGGTCCTTCTCTAAAATCTTCTCTCTGGTCACATCTCCCTCATTTTGCCCAGAAGTAATCAGAACACTGTAGATAGTAGTTTGTTCTAACTTAATGTTTGGGAAATATCCGGAAATGGATGAAAACATAGATAAGTTCATTCTTGAGTTGTAAAATTTATTATAACAAATTATAATTATAAATTTAAATAAATAATAATTAATATAAATTTTAATAAATAATTATTTATTATTATGTAAATTTATTATGATAAAGTCCACTACCATTTTCCCCCAAATCACCTGACAAAAAATAGCTGTTTTACTCATGGTCACCATGTTTACTATGGTGCCTTTTGACTAGAGATGACTAATGTCATGTCTGACCAAAAGGGCTACTTAGCTAGAAATATCATCCTTGAATTAAAGAGCACTTAGCGTAATCTGTCTTTTGTTAACCAGGAGTTCATGGTCAGTGGGGATTAATAGTGTATTTGCTATTTATTCTGCTTAATTCTTACCTGAACTAATACCACCTGCTATGCTCTACTGTAGAGACTTTGAAAAAGCTCTATTAATCCTGCTGTGATGTTTCTAGTGTTAAGAAATTCAGTGCATTTCTGTAATATGTATCCACAGGTGTCTGGTGAATAGTTATTGATCCGTGGTAAGTTGGTCAGAGAGAAATAGATTTCTACCAATGCATTATAGGTTTGAATTATTTTTTTAATTACATCTTCCATCATTAGAACTGTAACCTGCCACAATGGTGCTCCTTAGTTAATGACCTAGTTTTTATGAGATTCTTTTCTTTTTTTTTTTTTCCTGGTGTGTTTGTTTATTGCCTCACATAAAGTTATATGAGCTAAAGATAAGATTAAAGAATGCTGGATAAAACAATGAAAAAATGGGCCCCACTAATCTAGGACTTCTGAATAGTGAATAAACTGGATGAGGAATCTAGCAGACAAGGTGGGGGCTTGGAGGGCATGTGTATGACATTCTGATAGGGTGAAATTTTACTAGAAGTTCTATACCATGGATTTTTCTTTAATTAACTAATCAAAAAGTGATACTCTGCATTCCCTTTATTCTTATCATGGAGTATAGCCAGTCTGCCATCACCTGGACAATTGGGATGAGGCATGGATAATCAGAAAATGCGTTAAAGGGCACAAACCATACAACAAGGTATTTATTTATTTTTATCTAGATTCTTTTATTATTATTTTATTATTAACATACAATGTATTATTAACCCCAGGGGTACAGGTCTGTGAATCATCAGGATTACACAATTCACAGCACTCACCATAGCACATACCCTCCCCAGTGTCCATAACCCAGCCACCCTATCCCTACCTTCCCACCCCTCAGCAAACCTCAGTTTGTTTCCTGAGATTAAAAGTCTCTTTTGGTTTATCTTCCTCCCGATCCCATCTTGTTTAATTTTTTTCCCTCCCTACCCCCCAGAACTCCCCTCAAATTCCTCAAATCAGAGAGATCATATGATTGTCTTTCTCTGATTGACTTATTTTGCTTTAAAGGAAATATCAGTATCTTCATCCTTGATAAGACAAATGGCCAGGAGCTAGGATGTGGTTGAGTTGATATTCCAAAAATGTGTAGTATCTCCCTGCGGGAAGATTATACTATTCTTCCCTTCCCTCGCCCATATCCTGGTCCTATTTGCATCCAAACTGGCGACATTGCCTGTTTTGGTTGATTGAATGTGAGCAGAAGTGATGTGTGTCAGTTTCAAGTAGCAGTCTTCGGAATCATTGTGTGAAAATGCCTCTTTCTTCTACCACAAGATTAAGGCGTTCCTAATAGTGGCTGTTTTTCAGCTCTGTTCCCAGAGTAAGATGTGGGAGGGAGGTAGTGTTGACCCATGCTAGATATAAATGAAAGAAACCATTGTTATAAACTATGTATCATACAGGTGCTTCATCACTTAAACGATAACCTTTCAGTGTTTAGAGCTGTGCACCAGAACAAAAGCACATTGCTTCATATTAAGTAGTAACTGTGTAATTGCCAATTGTGTTAATTGGGAAATGTTTATGTTCTGCATAATTATTTGGGAAATGTATTAACGGAATTGTGATTGTTTGAGATCTTAATATATGCTTTAATTAAAATAGTGGACACAGCATATTCTTGGAAAATTGATTAGGATAACGTGATCAAATTACCATTTAAATAGAAAAACTACAATGAACTTTAAGAAGTTCAATGATTACAATTCTAATTTATAAGAAAACATGTAGTAGGCTACATGGTTTCCCCAAAGATATGTCCATATCCTAATCCTGAATATATTACCTGCAATGGCAAAGAGGAAATCTTGTATGGCAAAAGATGGGGTTAAATTAAGGACCTTGCAAGGAAGAGTTTACCATGGAGTATCAGCTTGGGCTCTAAATACAATCCTATGCTTCCTTGTTTTTTTGTTTTTGTTTTTGTTTTTGCAGGGGGGCACATCTGGAACAAATAACACACAAACAGATATTCAGTGATACATACTTCTTAGGAGCTTGTGGGTAAACTTCACAAGTTCATGTCTCCTGTGATCTAGCACACAACTTCCTAGTATATCGCCATATTTCTTCATCCCCTACTACATAGTTTGTAAAACTAAAATGTATTTACTATTTTAAAATCTTGAAAAAATCTGCATCCCCCTTACTTCCAGAAAAAGACAACCAGTAATTGCTTTTTGAATACCAGGGTTCTATAGTACACAATGTAAATCTTTCAAAACTGCTTCTATTTATTAAAATAAGTCTTAAACATCTAAAATCCTAAACTAGCATAAATTTTGATCTTTCAAATCCTATCAGTGAGGACAGAACATTCCATTCTTGTCTGGAAGATCTCAGCTATTTGGTTCACTTTGATACAAAGAAGCAGCTTTGATTTTTCAACCCATATTCAGTCTCCAATAAAAGGTTTTGGACACAAAATTCCACACTTTCCTAGCTGGTAGTTTCAGAGTGAATGGGACCCTGAGTCCTGCTTGTCAGCCTAAGCCTAAATGTTTACCCATTGAGCTGCTTTGTTCTGTTCCAGACAAAACACTGCATCACTTAAATTTGATCTAAGCTCCACCCGTCAAAATCCTGTCCTGTCTTTATGTCTTATTTGGTGAAGTACTTCATGTTTTCTTCGGGGGTGTTCTCCCTTATTGCAGCAAGTTAATTTATTAGACTCTGTATTGGCTCTTGCTGGTGGGATTTATCAATAGTTGGGGAAATGCTGGAAGAGAAGATGAGTTCTGAAGAAAATTCCTGCAGAATGGGGTGGTCTGATGAGGCATCATGGAGGGGGAATTGCAGCTGGATATTAATAGGTAGATTGGATCTGTAGGCAGAGATTTTGGAAGCAGCATTGTAGTCCGATCAATGGTGTGACTAGACACAATGGTGGGACATTCAGTTCTTTAGCAAGCCCTGTAAACTCTACCTTCCCATGCACGATCGTTCTGTTCACACCTCCTGCTTCCATCCTAAACCCAACCCTGTCTGACTAATGGAGGAAGTTTCTAACCTGATTTCCTATTTGCACTTGTTCACACCAACAGTACATAAACCACTCAGCAGCTAGGCTTATCATTCAAAACGTAAACTATGTCTTTGTTTTCTCCTCTGCATTTTATGCATGGCAGAAGTCAAAGGGAACTTTTACAAAGTCCTTCCATAGCCTCTATGGCCCTGTAGAATCTAGTCTCTGCTTGGCAACTTCTAGAAACTCCTTCTACCCTTACCACTCAGCCCTACATCTTTACGGCCCAGTCTCACAGGTATTCTTTCTGTTTCTCTATCAGCCTAAGACTTTGTATGTTTCCTCCTTCTGTAGAAGGGAGGGATGAAGAGGGGTGAGGGCAGCTTTTGAGGTAAGTAGGGAATTATATGATCTAATTTATGACTATATGCTGTAAGTATATGCATGTCAAAACAAGTATACAGAGATTCAATTTGCACTGTGTTTTTTACATGTAGATATCAAAAATATTCTATAAATTCTTATAAGATGCCTCTTCTACTTTTAGGGGAAAAAAAAAACCAAACCAATAAACCTGTTTAAAAAGGAGCCCCTTAAGGCGAGTCCATTTAACACCAGATCCCACTAAAGGTGTTGCTGTTCTGACTCAAGTTCCCTTCATATTCCCTTCCTGTTTTCCCACCTTCACTTAAATTACCTGAAAGGGCAAAACCACCATCATTATTATCTAAAGTCAAAATCTTCCTGTGGTTATATGGATGTTGTGTAACAATGGGGTTGATATGAGTGTATATACTGTTGATTATTGTGTTGCTTCTACAAATGATGGATTAGAGTCTTACTGCCAAGTTCCTTGAAAGCCCATACATTTGCATGTATTTTTACTGATGTGACCTAATTAAGAAGTTGAATTTTATTAAAATCTATGTTCTAGGGCTTCATCCTATTAAAACACTCTTAGCTAACTGGCTTTCATATCTCACTGAAGAGTTTGTTTCTATAAGCAGAGAGAGCATACATTTTGACTCTAATCTAAATGGAGTTGAAATCATCTGTAAGTTTTCTTCCCTTGCTGGCTAGTAGCATGTGTTACCGTCATAGGTAATGGCATCCCACCTGTACTACCATCCCAGGCCTCCACATGCATTACTATATATTTAGATGAATGGTCCTTTATACAATGGTCTTATGGACTGTATGTGTCTCCCTAAGATTCTTAAAGCCCTACCCCCCAATGTGATGATATCTGGAGGTGGGTGGGGTCTTTAGGAGATAAGTTTATATGAGTTATGTGAGACCAGACCTCTCTCCCCACTATGTACGAACAGCAAGAACCTTTCTACAAGCCAGAAAGAGAGCCTTCATGGAGGAAACTAATCACCGGACACCTTGACCTTGGACTTACCAGCCTCTAGAACTGTGGGAAAATTCCTACTTAAGCCTCCCAGTCCATGTTTTTCTGTTATAGCACCCTGAGCTAAGATGGATGGTCATGTTTGTATCCATGGTTGTAACTAAATGTATAATATAGAAGTTCAAATATTCATAACCTTGATTTTTATTAGTATTCTTCATTGTAGAGCTTTGAACATTCCCATTCTCATGGTGTCCATGCTGATACATTTAGATGTAGAAACTTCAGATCTATCAGTATTTACAATACTTGTAATTGCATTTCTAAATTCCTAGGATTTATTATTTTAAAGATGTTACCTCATTCCCCTACTTTAATGTTTTTATTATTCCAATCACATCGTTCATAAATGAGTGTAATTAAAATCCAAGAAAACTGTAACTGTTTTCTTTTACATGTATATATCTTCATGTTTGCTTTTACATGGATACAGAGAGGGAAGGATTATTATTTTACCATAATGGTGGTGGTAATTATAGAAACACTCATACTAACTTTAATGGAATATCTAATTCTCTTCCTCTACTCTTGCAGGGCTAGTAAACACCTCTAGAGTTTTAACTACATGTTATAGTTATGGAAGTTGATTCTATTGCTTTAAGAATTGTATGTAGTTATTGCAAACTTAATTTTTCCTACTTTTGTTTTCATTATGTTCAGCATTACAAAGATTTACTAAGGATCAACAGGAACAGGAATAGCATTGGTGGTATTTTTAGAATATTTTCACATCTATAATCAATTCATATATACCAACTTGAGATTTATCTAAAATAATTGGCAGTTGAAGTAAAAGTATAGCAATAAAAGATATGAAGTTCTATGTATTCTTAGCATTTATTCAGAGTTTCATTCCACCTAATACAAAACATGGTAGAGTGGAAAGTCAAAAGAATTCACTAAAGAGATTGATTTCAGACTCAATAATACAGGCTTATTTTAAATTTGTACTTAAATGTGGCACAGAGATCCTGATCCTGAATCCCTTCTGTTTTCTTAAATGGCTTTTTAAAGCAATTGTTTTCTTCACTGTTCATGATCATACGCTATGGCAAAATGATAATCTGGAATTTGCATTAAACATGTTAATAAAAAATTCTTTTGTAGTAGTTTCTGAGAGCCATGAAGGGGTTCTAGGAATTCTGAGCTACAGGTTTATGTTTGTTTTTTAAACTCAATAAATTTTACTTTGTGGTTTAAAATTCTATAGGTTTTGACAAATTTATAGATTTGTGTATTTACCACTACAGTAAAGATAGAGAACAATTCTGGCAACAAAGACTTCTGCATTTTTTGTAACCAACACCATCCTACGCGCTCTGTTTCTGGCAACTACTGATCTGTACTCTGTCCTTATGGTTTTGCTTTCTCTAAAACATCAGACAAAATCCCCTACAATATGTAGTCTTTCACTTAGCAAAACACATTTGGGATTCATCCGTATTCTGTGAATTGATGGTTCCTTTTTGTTTCCTGAATAGCAGTCCGGACATACCATGATTATTTATGTACCCGCTTACCTGTTAAAGGGCATCAAAAGTTCTTAAGGTCCACTCCTTGTGCTGTAAACTTCTATGACTTTTTACTGATGCCTAATGATTGACTTTCTACCCCCCCCCCACAATGCTGAATCACCCTTGCAACTTTTGGAAGAAATCTCAGTTAGTGATGTATTATCTTTCTTACATATTGTTTGACATGCTGATATTTTGTTGAGTTTTTGCACCACCTACGTTCCTGAGGGGTTGTTGGTGAAAGATTTCTCTTTGCATAGTTAGTCCATTTCTAGAAGCTTCCATATCTTTCTGCACATCCCCGTTTCTCCCTACTCCCATATTCCTTCTTCCTGCAGAACGTCCTTTACCATTTGAACATTTTCTTTTAGTGTAGGTTTTCTGGCCATGAATGTTCTGCTTGTTTGTCTGAAAAGATTTTGTTTCTTCATTTAAATTTATTTTTTAAAGTTACAGATTTCTGGACTGTCCGTTTCACCTTTTTCTTTCAGTACTATAAAAATACTACTTTATTATCTTTTAGCTTTTGTGGTTTCAGTTGAAGGGTCTATTTGTAACCCTCACCTACACTGTGAGTAAAGTGTGTGTGTTTCTACTTTGAAGATTTTCTTGGTCTCTTATTTTCAACAGTTGGAATATGAGATCACTAGTTGGTTGTGTTTTCTTGGTATTTATCTTTTTTTGGTGTTTCTTGATTTTGTATCCTTAATTGTGAAAACTTCTTAGCCTTTATAAGTTTTTTTTCCTTGTTTTTCTCTTCTCTATTTTGTGATTCAGATCATATGTACGTATGTTAGACTATTTGATATTGTCACGTCTTCTGAATGCTCTGTTTCGCTACATCTTCTTTCTTTGTGTTTCAGTGTGGGAAATTTCTGTTGAGCTGTTTTCTAGTTCACACTTCTCATCAGCTGTGTCAAGGCTACCATTGACACTTTTTATCTGTTGCTGTGTTCCTGCCCCATCCCATCATTTCAATTGATTCTCTCTCAGTTTCTATAATTCTACTGGAATTGTATCTTGCATATTTTGAACCTTTAGTTTTAGTCTTTTGTTTTGTTTTGTTTTTAATACTCAGTGATAGTCCAACAACTGTGCCATATTTAAGTTCAATTCTACTGATTATTGGCAGCGTGATTTTTTTTAAATTGTTAATCTGGACATTTGTATAGATCAATAGAATCATGTAAAAATCATTCTACAACATACATATAAATCAAATCATCCTGTTGTATACTTTTAATACAGGCATACCTTAGAGATGTTACAGGTTTTATTCCAGACCACCACAATAAAGCAAATATTATAATAAAGGGAGTCATATGAATTTTTTGGTTTCCCAGTACACAGAAGTTATATTTACAGTACACTGTAGTCTAAATGTGCAATAGCATTATGTCTAAAAGAAAATGCATGTACCTTAAATTGAAAACACTGTGCTAAAAAATGCTAACCATAATGTGAGCTTTCATCAAGGTGTAACCACTGATAACTGATCACCAGAACAAATAATAAAAAAGTTTGAAATATTGTGAGAATTACCAAACTGAGAGACACAAAGTGAGCAAGTGCTGTTGGAAAAAAATGGTGCCCTAGACTTGCTCCATACAGGGTTGCCACAAACCTTCAATTTGTAAAAACACAGTATCTGCAAAGCACAATAAAGCAAGGTGTGCCTGTATATACAATTAAACTTACCAACTATTCCTCAGGTGGTAAAAATAAATATTTTTTTTGTTCCTGGCTTTAGTTTCAAGATGTGGAATCATCTGGCCCCGAATTGGGCTGCACTTAACATTGATTGGTGCAGGTTTCTCTGTCAGCCTACTATGTGCTTCCACTGCCTCCAGGGTATCTTGTGTTTAGGGAGGGGGCTGGTTTGTCTGAGTATTCTACTCCATGGCTGCTATACCCTCTGCTTTAGGTCTCATCTTTGTGTTGTCCTCAGAGAGACCATGTTCTTCTAGTAGTATTCTACTGTTACTTGACATTTGCTAACCTGATGGCAGGAGCTTGGGGTTACGTATTTTCTATTCAGAAAAAAACTCCATCTCTGGTAGGCACTGTGACCTTATGTCTTTGGAATATAAGGTTCTCTGAGCTTCTGCCCCATTTTGAACTTTCTGGATCTGCTTATGTTCCTGGCCTCTATGGTCTCACTCTTTTTTTCCTCCTAGTTGCTATTTATCTTTATTAGTGCCTGAGGTTGCAGGGTTAATACCCCTCCCCTCAGATTAAGGCTTTTGTTCCATAGAAGATATGGGGAGAAGATCCAGGTGGGGTTTCTAGCCTCTCCTGCTGTGCCTGCTCCTTTCTTTCTAGCTGGCACAATGAACTCTTTCGTATTTTGGCCAAAGATTTTCGTGACTGCCTAGTAGTGTCCAAGGGAAAAGCTTAAGGAATATGCACACTCCCTCTGTATCTGTGGCTGTCACCTATTAACTATTCTAGTTGATTTCTTTCCGATGCCCTGCTGTGTTTGCCTCAGATCAGTAAACGTTGCATTTTGGCTCTCCTGAGCTAAATTTATCGTGTCTAGCTTATTTTTGTTCTAAGTGTGGGAGTGACTCTTGGAGTCTTGCTCTATACATTTTTATTGAAATTTATTATACCTCTGCATATGTATGTTTTAACTTTATGTTTCTGCACAGTGTATACACAGAAGCATATATCTTTTCCATGCTATCCTAGCATAGAGAACTGGGTAACAGAGACCATACCAATGATAAGAAGACCACATTCTGACATTAGATCCCGCAAGGAAACCTAGTCCCCTCATCGCTTTGAGATCTTGCATGTTGCCTTGGAGTTCATCAATTTCTCTGTCAAATTCTCCAAGATGAAATTGCTTGTTGTGGGGAGCAAGTGAGCATGTTCTCCCGTTGTGTTAGCCTGCATGATTAGGTAACACAAAAGAATAGTCATATTCTCATTTTCCTACATTGAGTATGTGATTTCCCCTTTAAAATCATTAGAATCCTATGCTAGAAACTTGAGGAAGGGGGAGACCAGGGACAGAGTTGTAGTGGGGGGGGTGGGAGAATGAGGGTGGTCATATATATGAAGCTAGAATTCAGGCACTTAAAAAACTGTGTTCATTTCCACCTCTTCGCTGCCACTTTCTCCTCCACTGAAATCAAGCTCATTGGCATCACTCCCTGGAGCAAGTGGCATCTCACTTTCACATGTTGTTTGGAAGTTGAGATCAAAGGGGTGCAGGAACTAGTATTACGGGAAAGCTGTTACTTCCTCCAAATAATTGAGTCCTTAGGAGCGGCAGTCAGCTTTGCTGCACTGTTTGTCTTGTTCCCCATTCATTCATTACAGACATTACAAACCCTTGTATTAAACTTGCTATATGCTAGACATTCTGCTGGGTGCTGAGAATGAAGTGCTGAACAGAGTTCTTAGACCTCCATTTATCATCAAATCCTTCTGAAAATAAAATCCTAACCACTTTCCTGGTTACCACATCATCAAATCTTAACAATAGATGTCATTTATTGAGTTTTTATAAGTGCCAGGTCTCTTACAATCTTTGTCCTACTTTCTTTAATCCTCACAACAGTCCTAGGGGATAGATGAATATCTCTTCCTTACAGAGAAGGAAACTGAAGACAGAAGTGATTGAGTGAAACAGTCATGTAGCTACTGGAGACGGAGGGACAGAGCTGTAATGGGAAGCCAGACGGGGCGACCTGATTCTACCCACCACCCTCTCCAACTCTACAAGATTCCTTCCTCTTCCTCAAGTCTGAATTAGAGGGGATATCTCTTTGTTGGGCCCTTCACTCTGGGGAGACCATATTGTTTTACTTACATTTTTATATTTTGGTAGCCATAACGATTCCTTTATATACCTATATATTAATATAAGAATTTAAATGTAAGAGCAAGTCCGTTCATTTGTAGTAGTAGTTAGAATGACATGATGTCAGAAAAATGACTCAGACCTTACCCAATGTGGAAAAGTAGATATTCACAACCAACTGAAATGTCAACATACGTTTAAAAAGCTTGATTACCAAAGCAAACTTGAAATTACCTACACTTGAGATAAGAATGTTAAACAAAACATGAAAATGTATTTGGAAATTTCCTTGTGCTTGGTATTAATGAGTTAGAAAGGTAAAGAAAGACCATGGGTTGCTTTCCAATTTGACAGGGCTCTGTTTATAATGCTTATTAGTAGTCAAAGCTGGCACTTTTAAGGGTCTTGAGTGCTCCTATGTGGTTCTCTATATGCCTCTCTACAAATAGGTTATTTTCCATAATTAGGTCATAATGCGTATTTTTATACATATTTCTATTACCATCTTGTTATTGGTATGGACCTGTTGGAGGGCAAGAAATGTGTTTAAATGACTTCTACTCATTCAGTTAGATCAGTGAAATTACATTAAAACTTTGTCATGATAGTTTTGTAAGCCCTTAACTGTCATGTTCTGGGAATCCTATAGGATTAGATAAGTAGAGCTAGGGTAGGGTGGTATAGCTTAGGGGAAAGGGTATAGATTTGGAGGTTAAATAGACTTGATGTTACTTCCAATACTGCTTCTCTTCCTTGGATAGTCCTTTGGTCTCTAACACAGGAAAAATGGCTTGCAGATGATCCATGTGACTAGAAAAGTTATACTAATGGACTTATCAAAGAAGTGGGAGAGAATAGGAATGTTATGTATCCAAGTCAATGGAACTGAATTTGTAAACCTAAAATAATGGATAAATAAAACCTAAAATAATGGACAAATAACTGTTGTTATTTATAAAATGGTGATGACAGTATCTATGTAGCAGCATGTTGGTCAAGACACTATATGTATTTAGAGATGAAAGGCAAGGACCCGATTCCAAGTAGATACTCATAAGCAGACAACACTGTTACAATTTTAATTATTATAATCTTGGCCTCCATTTTCAGTGTTCTCATAGTCTAGTTATTTTCGGAATGTTTTTAACTATGGTCTTCAGTAAGAAGCCCTTTATACATTAATTACTTTCCAGTATGTAACATAGTGTGTGTGCATATCCTTATATCTATCCTTACTGCACATGATAAACTAAATTGCCTTACTATCCTACCTTACCCTATACGTGCTTATCCTAATTTGTGATTCCCTCATGGGGCACAACTCATGGTTTCCCCAATGCTGTCTGGTGGAAGAGCTATGCAAGTATTACTACAAATATCTATAATGAATCTGGAATTGACAGTAGTAGATGAATATAAAAAAACATAGTACAGTGGAAGAAGTGATCAGTTCTGTTCTGGAGTGGTAGGGAGAGCTTTGCAGGAAAATCGGCTGCCGCAGTCTGGGGAGAAATGAGAGTTTATGAGGTAAATGAGAATTGGGAGCAAATAGAAGAATTGGTAGTCTTTTTTTTTTTTTTAAAGATTTTATTTATTTATTTCACAGAGGGAGAGAGATCACAAGGAGGCAGAGAGGCAGGCAGAGAGAGAGAGGGGGAAGCAGGCTCCCCGCTGAGCAGGGAGCCCGATGCGGGCCTCGATCCCAGGACCCTGAGATCATGACCTGTGCCAAAGGCAGAGGCTTTAACCCACTGAGCCACCCAGGCGCCCAAGAATTTGTATTCTATTAGGGGTATAGAATGTATGGAACTTTGGATGATACCAAGCTGTTTAGTGCATCTTGAACATTAAGTACATGTATATATTATAACTAGTGATAAGGTAAAACACTGGATAGTGTCTTAATAGGCAGGATCCTGAAGGATGATGTTAAGTAGCTTTGTATTTATCCTATAGCTATTTGAAAGTCATTGACTACTTTAAAGTGGAGGAATAAGGTCATGTTTGTATTTTAGAAGAACCCTATGTTGGCAGCAGAGTGGATGGCTGTGAGGAGGCTGAGAACAAGCTTTGAAGAGGCAATTAAGTGAAGCAGTGGAAAGATAATGAGGACCTAGGGGAGATAATAAAGGCAGGGATAATGCATAGTTAGGAATTAAGATGTGTTTAGTATATGAGTGATAGAATATGAAATGTCTCTCCCCTTTTATGATGAGGAGCTAGATAGGAATGCATCTTTCATTGAAAATGAGGATATAAGTCTATGTAGGTTATCTGAGATGGGAAATCAGATGACCATATAGGGGCAGAGAGAAAGATATTTTTCATGGTGTGGATGAAAAATCTAATTTCTATGTTTAACTGGTTTACAAAAGTACTTGCTTTTAATTTTACTATTTTTCACTGTAATGAATCTAAAGTTCTTTTGATAAAAAACATGATTCTCTAACATTAGGAAAAAGTTTGTCATCTGAACTTCCTTGTACAAATGAGCTAGACAAACAATTTACTTGTACAGTTCATCATCTCTCCCTAGTCTTGGTTTTTGACAGAAATTTGATAAACTATCGAAGTAAAAAGAGAAGATTCTTGGGGTGAGATGGAGTCCTTTGGTCTTCATCACATCAAGACTGGTTTGCACATAATGTGTGTAACTAAAAAGAGTATTAGAGAAATGTTAGAACCAGAAATGAATGCATTCAAATCAAATGGAGTTGAATTTTGCAAACCAAAAAAAGGTAAAAAAAAATTGTCCTCCTTTTCTTCTTCTGTTCAGTCTTTCGTTTTATTACCGCCATTCTTCCATTCTTGTGTCATTTCTGAATCCTCTTTGTTAGGGGTTGTATCTATTATTGCTTTGTAATATATCAACCCCCAAAGAAGTAGTTTAACCATTCTATTTTGCCTCACAATTTTGAGGTCCTTATGTGGTTGTAATCAGAAGTGATATCCTTTATGGGGTGGAATATTTGTGTAGCAGATCACTTAGGCTTTAAAACTAATTTACATCTTCTAGTTTTATTTATCATTGTCTAGAAGCCACATGCACCAATGATAAGCCTTTCTTTTCATGACCTTCTAGCTGTTGCTCCTTCCATTTTTTTCTTATTTTCATTAATAAATTCTGGAGAGATGTTTAAAATTAGTGGGTGAGGATATCTTCCCAGCTGCAATATACTCATAATTTGGAATTATTGAAGATGTTAAGAAAACAATTTCTTTAGTCATTATGCTGATATTTCAGGTGTCTGTCATCAAAAAGCTAGTAACAGGTAAATCTTGTTCCGTATATGCATTTATTTTATGTGACTTAAATAATCCTATAACCAGAAGATAAGAGGTGGATGGAACCCATTTCACTTCTAGTTCTCCAATGGAAATGATAATATGTGAGTTGGATAAATGTAGATTTCTTCACTTCTTACTTTCTTGTGACCTCATAGTTTGCATGTCTGTTCTGTAATGGGGTGGAATGGGCTTTCTAGGAGGGAGCCTTCATGACCTAGATAAGGGCTAGAGATTGGAAGCAGGATATATCATGGTGAACTTAACCTTGAGGAATGTAAAAATAGAGGATGTTGTGATATTCAGTGTCAAAGGTGTGGCTAACAGAAAAGGAGAGGACTTATAGACAATGTGTGTATTTGTATAATAAGTTATTAAGTAAAATGTGAGGTATGAGGTGGTAGAAAAGACTCATAGCCTAGATGTTGATTTTTGGAAAGAGGCATCAGAATAGCTGTATGAGTGGGACTAATAGAGGATGCAAAGGTATTTGGGGGAATAGTTAGAGTTCTTAATATGTCCAGCTCTAAGTTCTATATTTAATTCCTTCCAACCATTTGTTTTTTTAGAGTGAGGTTCATCAGTACAGATTTGGTTTGCACGGTTTTCTTCTCACATTGACTTTGCTCTGAGGCAGACTTGTCATTGAGCCAACTTCGCTAAATGCCGAACAGAGGTCCCCTAAGAACAAATCTTTTGTGTTCTTCTTTTGAGGAACAGCAGGGAAAATGGCAATTTCTTAAAAGCAGCATTGCTGGGAGCTGGTGGGGGTGGGAGCATAATCTCTTGGTAAAACACTAAATGGTGGCAGTTCGAAAGCTGGAAGAAAATAAAGATGACCCCAAGAGGATCACCGGAAAACAAACACACCTGGGAATGGAAAATTGATGGCTAGGTGACTTCCAAAAGGAGATCTCAATGGCTTAATCATGGTGCTTACAACAGAATTGCAAGAGACATAATGCTTCTTTTAGAATGAATGATTCTTTATTTCCTTCATTTCTTACTAAAATTTTCATGTAGAAACATGCTACTGTATCTGGGAACCATGTTTGATATATCTTATGTTCGACGGAATGAAGTAAATCTCAGAACCTGTTGAGGGTAGCAGCTAGCGTCTACTTTACAATTGGATTGATTCAGTTTCATCTTATTGTTTGGGGAAACAATATTGTTTGAGGAAACTCTGTTATTGCCTTTATTAGTGTACTACCTGATTGTTTGCTTGTGTCCACCATTAAAATGAACTCCTTGAAGGTAAGAACATTTCTTATACTCCTTTGTATTTTCTATGTCTAACATGGTCTCAGGCAAAGCATAATAAAAGTTTGTGTAATTAACAAGGTGCCCCATCTGACCAACATGGAGAGAGACCACAATAATATCCTTTATTGGTTTTGCTTTTATTTTACCTGGTCAGTGTATATCTTGGAGAGAAAAACATTTTCTCACTTGGCCTCTACCTTCTCCAGCTTCAGAGAACTCTATAGGTAAAACTTGTGTAAGCTCAGCTCTACCTGCATCCTAAGCTAATTCTGAGCAGGTTTAAAAATACACAGGTAACTACATTTACATCATTTAGAAGAATCTAGAGTTAATCTAGACTTTAGAATTGATATGCTTTGAGCGAGCTTGATTTCTAAGTACATCAAGAGTCAAGAGAAAGAGGGTTTACAAATCCTTATATTTTAAGCATAGTTATCTTTGCATTGCTAGGAATTCTCTGGGTGTAAAAACTTTGGACTTTTTAGATCCTATAGGAATTTGGATTACCAGTTAGACTTTTTTTTAACTATGGCTTGAGAGTATTTTCCTGCTGCATTGCCTTAATTCAGAGTTCTTTTTTGGAACCCTGAAACACACGGTAGAAGCTATATATATATATATGTATGTGTGTGTATATGTATAATATTATAATATAAATAATATATAATATTATATATTATGTATAATATATAATATAAATAATATATAATATTATATATTATATTATGTATAATATATAATATATATATGTAGGTGGAGGGACTTAAATACACAGGACTTAAATCCTACAGAACTAAGATGCCTGCCATGCACCTGATATCTAAGTTGTCCATTAGGGAAACAAAAATGAAGTAGAAACTACTAAAAGCACACAATGTTCTTTAATAATGGTGGAAAGCACTAAATTTCAAATCAGTCATTAGCAGCTAATTATAATATCATTTACTTGTTACATATTTTATTTATCTGTTGGTAGTAAACTTGAACATGGTTTGGGGCAGGATTTGAGTTAAGAGGTGGAGCAGCCACTAGTTTATTCTTTCAGTGACACTTGCAAATGCTTTCTTTATGGTGACCTCTACTTTAAATTTATGTGACTCGCTTAAATGTCAAACAAGCTAAGTGGTGCATTTCATTAATGAAAAATTAATGAAAACCATGGGCTGGCACATATTCCTTGTTTACAATATATATAATTTATTAGGAAGACATCCATCAAATAAGGGTCTTGGCCTGGATCTGGTGGCATTGTAAGTGAGCTTTATTCTCTTCCTTCCAGTTAATGAAAGTGCAAGGCTGGGAAAAATTCACATAAAACAGATTTAATGAGTCTTTGGGGGAAGTTTTACAGAATAGGGTACATGAGTCATAAATATCACATGTAAAGTCTATTTGGCCCAAATTATTTAGGATTGGAAATGGCCATAATTTCATTTTATAAGCAAAAAGTGCCCAAGCGTTTAGACCAGGAACTTAATTCCAGGCAGAAGTCCTACATTCTTTTTAGAGCCTTGTCATTAACTAGGCTCAATCTTGAACAACTCATATAGGAGACCAATTTATTTCTCCCTAAATGGGGGTGAAACTAGGAATCACATTCCTAGATATGGTGCCATAATGATTTATTTTCTGAAAGTCTCTAAAAAGGGAATATCACTTACATGCCTATTTTTGTATATAAAACTTCCTGGACCCTGATAAACTGGTTATAAAGGTGGCACAAATTCTTTTAAATCACTTCAAAGGAATGCTTGATTTCTGCCCAGGTAATGTGCAGTGTCCCTCAATATTCAAGTAGCTGACAATATCACTGGTCTCCTCTCTTTCTTTCCCTCTCACTTTCCTGTTTAGCTTTTTCCTCACTTTTGCTGTTTTCAGGTGTTTATAAATGGTATTATTTTTAAGACCTGGTAGTAGAGACTGAAGGTCTAGGCTACATGAAGACAGGTGCTATTTTATTCATCATGGTTTTCTAAGCACCTACAAAAGGGCTTGATATATACATAGGTGTGGGACTCCAGTATATGTGTTGAATAAATGAGAAAAAGACTGGTCCTTGTCCCGAAGTAGTTTTTTTTTTTTTCCTAGTGAAGTAGAATATTCCTCTGCAAGCATAATTTGTAGAATTGATTGTGAGGGTTAATCTTCTGTGTCAACTTGACTTGTCTAAGGGATGCCCACATAGCTGGTAAAACATGATTTCTGGGTGTTTCTATGAGGATGTTTCTAGAAGAGATTAACATTTGACTCAGTAGACTGAGTAAAGAGATCTGCCCTCACCACTGTAAGTAGACATCATTCAATCTGTTGGGGGCCTGAATACAACAAAAAGGGAAAGAAAGGGCAAACTTCTTCTCTTTTTGAGCTGAGATGTCTAGCTTTTTCTGCCTTTGGACCTCACAGCGCCTGTCATGTGCCTTCAGACTCTTGGACTTACATCAGCGACTGCCTGGTTCTCAGGCCTTTGAATTTGGGTTGAAAAATATCACCACCCTTTTTGGTTCTCCAGTTTGCAAATGGCAGATTTGGGGACTTTCTAGCCTCTATAATTGCCCGAGCCAATTCCTATAATCTTTCAGTCTCTCACTTATGTATACATGTATATACCTGTATGCATTTGTATGTGCATGTACATATATGTGTATGTGTGCACATAGATACATACTTCAGATTGGTTCCATTTCTCTGGAGAATGCTAATAGTTACCAAGTGATAAATCATATTACGGTGAAATATAAATTTGAGAAGATGGAATTATCTCCTGGTTTGAAACTAGAAAGAATAGGATTTCATTTGGTTCTTGGAGAGAGAGATTTTTCCATAATGGCTCTTTATTGCTGATGACCTCTTTCTGGCAGAAACTCTCCGATACCTGACACAAAATGGAAGCATTCACAGGAATCTAAGGAAAGAAATATGAAAAGAAAGTGGAAACAGAAAGAAAGGGAATTTGTAGGCCCCGAATTAGAGCTTGTAATAGGTGAGTGTGATCAAGGAATTCAGCTGCAGTGGAGGAGAGGCTGGGAGGATGGATGTCTGATCTCTAGAGCCAAACTTCCTGTGTTTAAGGCCAGCCACTGTCACTGACCTCTGTCTTAACTCTGCGCAAGGTATTCAAGCTCACTCTGCTTTTGTTTGTTCACTCGTAAAATGATGATAAAAACAGCTCCCTTCATAGTGTTGTCAAGACAATCTAATATTAAGAAGGGCTAAGAACCATATCTGCCACATAGTAAGTGCTATATTGTCATTTGTTCAGCAGGTTAATAAGGTGATTGTGGAAAGCTCAGGTATCCTGTGGGATACCAAAGCCATTCAAAGTTTAGAGCAGAAATGAAAAGTGATAATGGTGGGATTATGGCAAGGTGAAGTTGGTAACAATATCTGCAGGAAGAACTGATAAACAGAAAAATTATGGACGCAGTTGGTGAAAACTTTCAATGAAGTATTTGGAGTTTAAATTCGTGGTTGAAAATAGTAATTGTGATTTTGCTGAAAATTTAAAGGAAGAATGCTCGAATAAAATAAAACCATAGTTGACCACTCCTAAGGAGTGGGATCTGTAACTATTAGAATATTATGTCTGCCTTTCTTTCCTCTTACTTGTTGCTTAAAATAATGGCATTTATTTAAAGTATTTTGCGTTTCAGAATCTTTGGGAAATGCAAAGAGACTTAATGATGTATAGTGTTAGCAGATGTGGCTGTGTGTGCAGCCACTGATACCTGGGTTTTGCCACTAGAAACAGTGATTTCATTGATATGGGCCATGAAAGTTATGAACCACTCTTAACGGAGCAATCTGATTTGTGTTTCTTTTTCTTTGCTCTCCTCCTCCATGTTTTATACAACTTTCTAACATTCCATTTTTATCTGAGGATCATCATGCCAGGTGGTATTCTGAATCTCCCCTTTTGCCCCTGCTGTTTCTCCCTTAACAATTAGGAGAACAAAATGCCAAGACCTGTACTCATTTTTTTTCCTTGTTATGAAGGGTTATGTAATTTCATATTTGCTTGACTTAGGATGTGTGCCCCTGGATTTGGGAGATGTTGCCTTTGAGTTAAGCCCTATCCATAATAACAGTATGGATATATAGATCCACTTGGTATATTTTCAGTGGGTGATAGTTCAGTGGATTTTAAGAGTTCCACAAATCCATCAGATAAGATCCTTAAACAAAAATACTTCAACTGGAGTCGAAAGTTAATTTTTACTTTTCTGTCTCTTGATAATGGCTCCAATTCAAAATCAATGTTTGGATTATTTTTGCAATCAGAGGTGAGGGACTTTTACAAGAGGGCATCAATTGATGGTGAAACAAGGAGAACAAAGAGGTCGCAAGCCAGGGCGCCTGGGTGGCTCAGTGGGTTAAAGCCTCTGCTTTTGGCTCAGCTCCTGCTCTCAGGGTCCTGGGATCGAGGCCCGCATGGGCTCTCTGCTCGGCAGGGAGCCTGCTTCCCCCTCTCTCTCTGCCTGCCTCTCTGCCTCCTTGTGATCTCTCTCCCGCTGTGAAATAAATAAATAAAATCTTTAAAAAAAAAAAAAAAGAGGTCGAAAGCCAGAGGACTGCATCCAACACACAAGCGTGTCCTGATTTCCCCACATAACACAGGTCTGCACAGGGGATTAGAGTTGAAATCAGTTAAATGTTAAAGGTTGGAGTGGGTTGCTACTGTATCAGGTCTCAAATTACAGATTTTTATAAAATGGAGAGCTTAGTCATTCCCTTGAGACACCAACAAGCTGAAGCCCAGCAGATGCTGTTGCTTTGGGTGTGAACTGCTGTTAGGTCTTTCCGCCAAACGGATACTAAGCACCCTCAGGGTGAGTCTGGACTCTGTGTATCCTTTTCTCTGGTGCCTTGCAGTGTGCTTGGCTGGGGAAACAATGATGACGACTTTTTAAAAACTGGTGATAGGGTGCCTGGGTGGCTCAGTGGGTTAAAGCCTCTGCCTTCGGCTCAGGTCATGATCTCAGGGTCCTGGGATCGAGGCCCGCATCGGGCTCTCTGCCCAGCGGGGAGCCTGCTTCCTACTCGCTCTCTGCCTGCCTCTCTGCCTATGTGTGATCTCTCTCTCNACTCGCTCTCTGCCTGCCTCTCTGCCTATGTGTGATCTCTCTCTCTCTCTCTCTGTCATACAAATAAATAAAATCTTTAAAAAAATAAAATAAAACAAAAGCTGGTGATATGGGTTTGATGGAAAACATTGCCTTTGAGCTGCTCAAGTTTTCACCAGTGATGAAGCTACTAGCTCCTGCATTGCCTCCTGTCTTATTTTACCAGAAGGATCCCGTGTGATATGCAGTCTAGAGGAGGGATTTTAAAGTTCTCTCCTTGTTAAGTTGAAATCAGTGCTCACTACCACTCAAGAAAAGGTCTTGGCTGTCAAAGCAGTATCACTGCAAAGCTATAAGGACGTCAGAATGGCTTTAGCCAACCTATACATTGTCTGTCATCAGGAAGTTTGTAGTCATCCATAGACTCATTGAAACAACAGGATCTCAGGATACCACCAGATGGGGCAATCTGTCATGCTCAGGCTGTAGAGGACAGGATGAAGTTTCTTGATATGATTTGAGGGTGCCAAGTGCCACATCTCTTCAAAAGAGAGGCCAAGGCCTGCCAATCATGACAATTGTTGTAATGCAAAAAGGTCAGATAGTCTTGTCTTTGTGTATCAGAAATGCCAGCCTTCTGTCAATGATGAGGTCAAAAACCTGTACTAGATTAAAAGCATTTGTGCCAAGAGCTTCACACTTCCAAAAGGTCAGTGTCAATGCCAATCAAAATTCATGTACAGAATGGAAGTTTAACTTCTGACGAAACTTAAATAGCTTGTTTTTATTTTCTCACTAACCCATCCCTCTGTAACTTTATCCTGAAACTGTTCTTAAATATTCCCAGTGCTCTATGCAAATAAGGTACAGATATTTTGTCCAAACCAGAGATTCTCAAGCCTAAGGATATGTTAATCAGATTTACTTGGGGGCTTGTTAGAACACAGATTGCAGGGCCCCCCTCCCAAATTTTTGATTCAGTGGGTCTGGGATGAGGTTCAAAAATTTGCATCTTAAATGGAACTCCAGGTGGTGCCAATTCTGTGCACAATGGGAACTGCTGCTCTCTATGGTCATATTGAAAGGACAATGTACAAGGATGATATTCCACACATATAAATAATATGAATGTATCACAAGCATTGGCTTATTTATTTCAACTTATTTTTTTCTTGAAGTTTTTGGCTGTTCATGTTGGCATTCTTCAAGTAAACACTACAATATTTATAGGCAGATGTTTTCTAGCATTAAGCTAGAGGAATTTCTAGATGGTGTTATACACACATGCACACATACACACTCTAAGTACAAAACAGGAAACACTATGTGCATTGATATTTGCATTGACAGATTGATAAAATCATGATAATAGTGATAAAAATTCCTGGGTTGAATAACAGCAAAATGATGTACTTGGCAGACTGTGTAGATTAGGGGCATTCAAAATCTAGTTTTCCTTGTTTCCTTAACACCTGAGCAGGTCCCTCTGCTGACTATTTTAGTTGCCTGTTTGATGGCCCCTCTGGGATAGATAAACAGGCATCTCAAACTTAACAGATACATAAATGAATACTTGACCTTTGTCTTCCAAATTTGTCCTTCAGTATCCCCACAATCTTATTCCATGGTACTTCGACCCACCTTGTTTTAATTCCTGGAAAAGCACTGTCATTCTTGACATTGGTACAACTAATCTATCTGTTGGTTCTAATGGTTCTGTTGGTCAGTTCAATTTCCAAAGTATATCCAAAATCTGTCCATTTGTCTCTAGTATCAGTACTGAAAAACAGTAATCTTTCCTGTGACTGTTATATAAGCCAAATAAACATCCCAAGAATTTTTAATTTTTTCAACTTATTTTCTGTTTAAAACTCTCCCGTTTCTATTTTTATTACTAACCAGGTAACATACAAATTTTATAAGTGGTTTAAGAAGTACATATTATGAAATGTTGATAGTCCTTTACTCTCCATCTGACTGCGCTTCTCCTTCCATAAGTACTTCATTAAGAAAGTATGTCTTATGTGCAGATACCTGCATATGCGCGGGCTTACGTGTTACTTAACTCTTCTGTATTCATCAATCCATTGTTTTGACCTGGTTTTATCTGCCTCATTCTTTAAAACTTTTTAAATAGTATTCATTCATTCATTCATTTATTCATTTGATTACTATTCTACTGATAAATATTTAGACTTCATTTTCCACTTTTCACATTTACAAACATTGTAATGAACACATTTTTATGTCTTCAGGAACATGGTTAAGCATTTTCTTAAACATAAAGTAAGCTTATAAAAATTGGATCACAAAATGGCTTTCTGATGCAGTTGAGAAGAAAATTTAAAGTTTTAACATGTGTGATAAAACCCAACCATTGAGTGCCAGCCTCCTTTCCAATCTTGAGGCAATCCCCTTCTGGCTCATTCTGTTCCAGCCAGACTTGCTATTCTTTAATTTCTCAAATATTTCACATTCTGGGGTCTTTCCCCTATGAGGTTCTCCAACTTTCTCGAATGTTCTTTCCTAACTTCTCCGATTAACTCTGATTTTACCATCAAGTCTCATTTATATCGTCAGTCCTCAGAAATGTAGGCTACATTCCAGTGACTCCACTTCCCCCCAATTAAGTTGGGTCTGTTTTTTATAAATCTTTCTCTTCACTTAAACTTTTGTCACAATTTGTGTGATTACTTAAGGTCTGCCACTCTACCCCGACCACCTCACCCCATCTATAAATTTTGTGAGGATAAGGACCATTTTATACACAGGGTAGTGAATCAGTATCTTTTTCTGAATGTGAAATGTTGAGCCTGTAGTTCAGCACTTTCTAATCCCCAAACAGTTTGCTTCTTATGATATTTTCTGTGTATGGCTGTGTGCAGGTCATGTTGCTTTGGGTCTGGCTGTTTTGTTTTGGGGAAGAGCTCAGATGACTAGAATAGAATTGATGACATTTCAAAATTCACGGCACGTGGTCATCAGCAGTCTATATCCTCTTTTTTTTTTTTTAGCATTTTAGCATTTTTTTAAAAAAGATTTTTATTTATTTGACACAGAGAGAGAGATCACAAGTAGGCAGAGAGACAGACAGAGAGAGAGGGGGAAGCAGGCTCTCTGCCGAGCAGAGAGCTCGATGCGGGGCTTGATCCCAGGACCCCGAGATCATGACCTGAAGGCAGAGGCTTAACCCACTGAGCCACCCAGGCTCCCCAGCATTTTAGCATTTTTACTTATCCCCAAGTTTTATCCCTCAATATTTATTCACACCTGTGTTTTGATAATGTTCTTTCTCTTCACTTCCCAGTTATTAATATATTCATATTTTTGTGACAGATATATAGTACTATTTTATGTGGCTTTCAAAATTGTCACAAACATATACTGAGCAAAAAATAGACAAGATTTCTAGCACAACATTTTTATACTTATATGTGTTGCTCTTTGTAAATCCAGGTCATCTTCTCTGATTACTGCATAATATTTTATAATATCCGTTGGATTATTTCATTTATCCATCCCCCATTGATGAACACCCAAATTTATTTCCACTTTTGTCATCACAGATGACACATCAGTGCACAGCTTCTATTTGTATCTCTCTACCTCTCGCTGTACTTCTTCTGGGGCTGTAGAAACTCAGAATGGCATTGATCATAGATGTACTTGTCAGAGACTTTTGGTATTCCTCAGACTAATTCCTTCTCTTCCTAGGCCCACAGCATGACTGTCGTTCCCATATTTCCTTACAGTTAGGAATGGTTATATGACTCAGTCTAAGCCAGTGAGGGAGTGCAAGTAATATGAATCACTTTCAGGCCTGGCCCCTCAAGCCTTCTCTTGTGCCTCGCTCCCTATTCTTCCCAGGTTGGAATGGGAAGGACCCTTAGGAGCCATGTAGTAAAGAGAACAAGAAACATCATGAAAAGAAATTGGGTTTCCAAACAGTTTATGGGAGAACCATCTGACAGGAAGACTGGCAGTGGACAGTTATAAGAAGAAAACCTTGACTATGTTAAATAACTGACATTTGGTCTTTCTTGTTTATATCTTGTTTACATCAGCATCTAACATTACTCCAATTAATACTATATTCATATCCCACTTTCTCTAAATAATTCCAGGTTTCTCTAAAAAATGGCTATGCAAAATTATATTCCCAGTTAGAAGAGGATTCTCATTTCCCCTCATTTCAACCAGTGCTTAATATTACCTGACTTCATAATTTTTTCCAAGCCAGGTAACTTTAGAGGAGAATTTCAGAATTTCAGTTTGCATATCCCTAGTTGCTGGTGAGGTTAGATACCTCTATGTATATTTACTGACCTTAAGATTGCCCCTCTCTGAATTGTGGTTCATATCATTATTCTCCTGTTCTTTGTGTTCTCTCATTTTCTATAAATTCCAGACATGAAACCTTAGTTGATTTTGAATCAATTGCATCAAGTTGCAAATATCTTCGTTAAGCCTGATACTTGCTTGATGACTTTGAGTGATTTTCTTTATTGGACTGATACCTTAAATTTTCATGACCTTAACTTATTAACTGTTTCCTTAATGACTTGTGTATTATGTATTTTAAGATCTCTTTTCATTCCTGAGTTCACAAATCTATTCTGTGTTTTCTTCTAGTGAGTTTCAGGTTTGTTGTTTTTTTTTTCTTTTGCATTCATGTCTTTGGTCTACTTGGTCTTAATTTTGTAATACGATATGTTGTAGGAACCTATTTTTTTCTGTATATTGATCTAATTTTCCCAACACTATTTCCTAAATAACTTATTCTTCCAGATTGATACATGCTAAGTTCCCATATAAATGTTTCTCTTTCTATATTTCTCTTTCTTATTCTTTTAATCTATTGTTACAGAACTGTGCAGTTTTAAAATCCAAGGATTTGGTATATGACTTAATATGTAACAAGGAAAATCTTCCCTTTTGTTCTTTGAAAAATTATCTCTGTATTAAACTTTGTTTCATGAAGATCTTACGATCATTTTATTTCTCCCCTAGCCTATAAATGTAATTTAATTGGAATTGAATTTAATTTTATTAAGTAATTCAGAGAGAATTTATATCTTTGCAGTGTTAAATCATTCCCACTATGGAGAGAGGGTATAGCTGACCCCTTTTTTAATTCCTTTATCTTTTTTATCAGTTTGGATTTTTTTCCCATATAGCCCAAAACAATCTATATTTGGTTAACTGCTAAAAACTCTAGAGAGAAAGGATAGACATAGATATTGCAAACAGTATTTGTTTTATTGTATTTTTAGTTGGTAATTACTAGAGTGTAAGAAACTTTGTGTATTGATATATTATTTCTGTAGCCATGTGGAATTCTTTCAGTGCTCTTGATAGTCTTCTATTTAATAGTAAATGATGGGAAATATTTATGATTCTGCTTTTTCTGCTTGTTTTACTTGACCATAACCTTTTGATTCTATGAGTAGTAGTAGCAAGAAAAGAGGTATATCTTTGACACCTTAAAGGGGGTGTATCTCTCTTTTTAGAGATGTGATGCATACTGCAGGTTAAAGTAGACAGACTTTATAAGGCTAAGAGTTTCTTTTATATACATGGATGTTGATGTTTTTCAAGGAAGTTTCTTCAGCTTTTGAGATAATTAAGGGATTTAGCAATGTGCTGGGTACCTTGAGGGATTAGGGAAAAAAGTATAAGTAATAGTTCATGGTAAGATCTAGTTGTTTTTTTTTTAACTACGGAATGCTTATAGTATGTTCAAAATCAAGTACTCCGTGAATCCGTAGTGCCTCCTTCCACACAGTGTGATCTGTTCTGTACCATCTGAGGGCTTTAGTCTACACGTAGTCTGGAATGCATCTTAAGTTAGTATTAAAAGTTTCATCATTTGAGTAGGTTAAAGTTCAGGATTCTCACAGAATCTGTGAAAGGCTTGAGATCCCAATCTTCTACACAAATTCTTGTCATAATTTTTGTTGGGTCTCATCTCCACCTGGATGCACCTTTCATTTCCTGGTCTAACAGTTCCTTGACCCCAGTCTTCTAATCACTGTGTCCTCCAAATGACCTCAGCCCCTTATTACCACAGCCATGACATGCCATGCTTTATAAATGGGACTTGCAATCAGAGGGTTGTTAAATGAATTTCAGGGGGTATAACTAATACTTAAAAATAATAGAAAAGGAAAAGGTATGGCAGGATTGAATTAAAAAAATAAGAGTTCAGCAGATAATATATGGGTATTATGAAACTCCTGTTTGTGAAGCTCTCTTGTCCAGATGGCAAGCAAGAACGATCTCCTCCATTTCTGAATTCTTGAAGCATTTTCTTTGTACTTCCCAAAGGGCATTTATAAATTCTATAATACTAGAAGAGAAAGTCCCCCAAAGGGCATTTATAAATTCTGTAATACTAGAATAAAAAATCCTTGAGAGCAGGGGTCTTCTATGTCTGAGTCTCCATTATAATTAGATTCTCCATTAATTCTCTATTAGCAATTAGAATAGTGCCTAATACTAATTATGTGCAAAACATATATGTTGAATAAATAATAAAATAAAATGAACAAATTCTTACCTGTATTACATAATTTCAGTGTTAACAAGGCCCTCCTATTACCATAAGATACCTCCTAAAAATTTGATTGAAATGAATTCAATTATTTATGTACACAGTACAGTTCTATCAAAAAGAACTCCAACATTTTGAAAGAAATGAGCATCAAACTTTCTTTTGTGCAGCTCTTAAGTTTTTATTGATATCATAACCATTGTGTGATTTCTTATAGATTAGCTGGGATCAAACTTGTTGAAATCAGAATTTTAAAAGGATAAAATTTGGTTTTACTTAGACTACTTTCTAAGATGGAATTACCATCCTTATTTGTATTTGAATTTTATTGTTTTCTGTATTTCTCTTTTCCTTTATAGAATACCTTTTTCCTGACCATAAAACTATTATTTCCTATTTTTAAAACCTGAGAGCAGATGGTCTTCCTACAAGGGCAGTAACCTATAAAAAATTGTCTATACATGACCGAATGAACAGATTGATAATATAATCAAATGAAATTTATATAAACCACTGACACATGTATAATATATCCAATCATTTTCTGTACGGAAATTACACAGAAATGGAAGCATTAAACATAAAATGGAACACTGCATTTATATAAACCATGTTTTTAAATGGTTTATTTTTCTTTTGTGACTTTCCCAATATTTATGGTTATTATCGATGTCAAGAACATCTCTTCACCCTCTTTATGTGCATACATGAAAACACACACACACACTCACACAAATACTTGACAGGGACCTATAAGAGCAATAGGTTTGTGCAGAAACCTATTAAGAGACTAAAACTGTTTAATTTCTGATTCCATAGCATCTAGGCATTTCGTGGTCAAAAGAAGTATGAAATAAAATCATAAGTCCCCCCTAACACTTGCATGATTCTACCTACAGTAATTTTAGTCTTATTCAAAATTATTTGGTCACAATAGTGTCTTAGGAGAACTGCTTAGGGGAATTAACTTCATGAATATATACTTATCAAAAATTTTATGCTTGTTGTTTACCCTTTTTAGAATAAGTAGGGAAAAACAAAGTTAGTGAATACTCAAATTTAAATCTATACAAACTCTTTAAAAATCAAGACCTTTTATTTGGTGTTAACTAAGCATATGAGAAGAAATTTCCTGAGATGTTAAACTGTGAAAAAAATTTCCTGGAAATGCTACCTTTAATTGTGAACCAGGTCAACACCGCAAATTATAGAGCTTACATATTGCAAGAAACTGGATTTTCAGGTAGCCTATAGAATGTATTTTTTTCATAGGAAATTGGAATCATTCATGTAGCTTGTAAATGAAACATGATCCTATAATTTTGAGGCTACCACTATATAAATTATGTAAATTAATGGATGTTCTCGTGTTAACCTATTGATGTGATATTTGAGAGCACATGGTATTTACCCATAATGAGGGTATTCTTNACAAATTATAGAGCTTACATATTGTAAGAAACTGGATTTTCAGGTAGCCTATAGAATGTATTTTTTTATAGGAAATTGGAATCATTCATGTAGCTTGTAAATGAAACATGATCCTATAATTATGAGGCTACCACTATATAAATTATGTAAATTAATGGATGTTCTCATGTTAACCTATTGATGTGATATTTGAGAGCACATGGTATTTACCCATAATGAGGGTATTCTTGCTGACAAAAAAAGCACCAAATTATTTTGATTTGAATAAATTAGAAACACCCTTTATTTCAAATAGTTCGTAAAGAGAAAGCTGGGTCCAAACAAAGCAGGAAATATTTCACAGAAGGAAAAACTAAAATGTCAGTCTCTATGTAAGCTTTTATTTGACTATTAATTTCAATAGGAAGTTTATCTCCTCTTTTTTTCCCCAGTTAATATTTAAGATGAAAGATGCAAGTATCAACCCAAGATCTATTTTTAATCTATTTAATGTTTTTCTTTTACATTTCCCTTTTGTTTTCCCATGTCAAGGATATAACCTGTCACTGAGATGTATTTTTGCTTTAAGTATAAAAATTAGATTATAATTATGTACTGAACTAGAGTAAAATCCTGGATCAGGGGCCGCCTGGGTGGCCCAGTTGGTTAAGTGTCTGCCTTCAGCTCTCAGGTCATGATCCCAAGATCCTGGGATCCAGCATCAACTCCCTGCTCAAGTCTCCTCTCTCTGCCTTCCCGCCCATGCCTGTGTGTGTGCACGCACTCTCTCTCTCTCTCTCTCTCTCTCTCGCTGTATCTCTTGCCCTCTTTCTTTCTCTCTCAAATAAATAAAATCTTTAAAAAAAGAAATAAAAATAAAATAAAATCCTGGATCTACAATCCACATCTTTCTCTTGAAGGAGGCTAGAATTAAGTTGATTTTTTTTTTAAATCTTCCTATTTTTAGATTTTGTTACAGTGAAAAAGTTGAGAGATGCCATCTAATGAGGTCAGTGGCTGGCCACACAGGAAATCATTGATGTGGAGTTATTTTGTATCATCATAACAGTCCAGGGCCTGGTTTCAGACATTAGTTTCTGAAATCCTGTAGTAGCAGGACACTTTGAATTTATGACTATCTCTGAAACTGACTACTAAATGCACAAAAGACTGATGTATAAACTAAATTGCTACCTTGTTAACTAGAACTGCAAAAGGGAGCCAAATAGTCTTTCCATGAAAAGAAATGGTCATTGGCTGTCCAACTTTCATCAGAAGTTACTTGAGGAACATGGTGTTGCAGCAAAGGCAGATGGTCGGATGGTTCGAGAAGTAGCTCAGTTAGACAGCTTGATAGATCCATCTCATGGGGATAAGGGTACACCTGCCAAATTGCTATAAATACTTCTGCCAACACATCAAGATATAGGCTAGTCAATTTAGAAGACACGTTAGTAATTGGTCATTTATGGATTTTCATTTGTCTCAACCTCTTAGAAACTAATTCTGTCAACACAAGCTTTCTTTAAACTGGAAACATACAATTATGTAGATTTTGTTATAACTACAATCATATTTTAACTCAGCTTCCAGAGTACATGTTCTTATGAGATCAGTTGGGCTTTGGAATTCCCAGATGTCCTTTACCCACCAAGAATTACTTTCAGTGCCTTTTATAGTTTCTCCAGATCCATTTGCATGGATTTTCAGTTGCTGTTGTCATTACTCCTATTACAATTTCTACTACCACAATTTTTATCAGTTAATATGTAATGAGCATAAGCCAAGTGTCAGGTTTTATGGAAGCTTCACAAATCCCTTCCCTCCTGTTCCACACCAAGAGGTAGGTATGATTATTATAATGCCCATTTTAAGAGTAAGGAAACCTAGGGGTACCTGGGTGTCTCCATCAATTAAGCATCTAACTCTTGATTTCGATTCAGGTCATGAGATCAAGAGCTTCATCGAGCCCTGCATCAAACTCTATGCTCAGTGTAGAGTCTGCTTGTCCCTCTTCCTCTCTTCCTCCCCCTGCTTGCTTGCTCATTCTTTCTAAAATAAATAATTATATAAAAATAAAAAAAAGGGGGGAAGAAATCCAGATTTAGAGAAGTCCAAGGTCAAATAGAAAATGGTTTGGCTGAGATTGGAACTCAGAAAATCTCCCTCAAATCTAGATTTTAAATCAGTAATTTTACTCTTATGATGGTACTCTTTAACACCCTAGACTTTGAAATGGCACTAAGTAATTTTTGAGACTTTTTTCCTTTGGCAAGCTAGAAAAATTGGGATCTGAAAGTTGCTTTGGAACTTAGATTTTTCTAGATAAAATATTACGAAGTAGGTATCTACTGTAATTTATGTAGCTTTAAATCTACCAGGGAAAAGTGACCCTGGTGAAATTGCTTGCCATGTTAGACTTGTCATAAATATTCTGTGAGAATATTTATAGAGTGTGGTAAGTGTGCATGGAGCTTAGCAAAGCATAAAGCAGCATAGACAAGGTGCTTGCCCCAAAGAGCTTGTGAACTAATTTAGATGTAGACAGAATACTAGGTACCTATAAAATACTAAGAGGTGGTTGATTGACTCATAACCTCACTCATGATGCCATAAATCAGATGGTTAAACTCTAAACATCTACTTGAGCAGGCAGGCAGATCAGCAAGAGCATGGTCTGGCCACTAGGCCAGCAGCAGGTGGCTTTATTTTGAAATAAGATGGGAAGTGACCAAGAAGGCAGAGGAAAAAATGAAAGTAAGGACTCTGCATTCCATGCTACACAACATGTTGGAAGGACGGCTGTAGAAAGTCCATTCACAGGAGACTCTATATTTTGTTCAATGAGACATCTTCATTTCTGTACCCCAGGAAGGTCATTTAAAAAAACTTTATAATTTTTATCAGTTATTTTTTTACCATGTACTAACACGAAGAGTATTCAAGCCAGATAGAGGAATATGGGTGGCAGTCACTAGACAGCATTGAAACATACAATTGATAGAGAAGATGGGGCTCACTAGATTGTATGCTTCTTGAAGCCATTGTTCATTCTGGACCACTACCACTCCAACACGCTTGCGTTAATACAGATTTAAACCTGCAAAACCCCATCCGGTCCACTCGTTTGCCCAGATCAGGAGAAAGAACAGACGTGTGGCTTGGGTGCTTCTGGGTTCCCTCTTTTGGGCCAGACTTTCTGTTAAGCCCATACATTTCTTTCCTTTTTGCTCTTTTGTGTGGCATATGCATGTCAGCCTCCACCCCAGTGCAAAGTGGGCATGGGCCGGCCCACAGTTCTGAGTGCCAGAGTTTTAATTAGTGGAAATATTAGAAAGTCTGAGGCCAAATACCTAATTTGTACCTGCTAGGCAGTGGTATCAGTGACAAAACTACCATTTCCCCCCCTCTTCTTCTGATTTTGTGTTTTGATCTCAGTTGGTTCAAAATTCGGAAAGAAGAGAAAGGATGTAATTAAACTCCAATACACATAACAAATGTTTATTGAATATAAAGGAGCCAGGTAAATTAACCATAAAGAGAAAAGTGGAAAGCTCAGTTACATTTGAGTTTGTTGGTATTTTCAACATTTCAAATTACTCACATATGTGTATATATGTATGTATATATATATATATATATATACATATATATCATTTATATATGTATGAAGACATGTATAAATCCATTTTCTCATAGATCTTTTAGATTGTGGGTCTCCTGAAATCAGGGTTTTATTCATCTTTGTAACAACCAACATTTAATAGTTCCAGTCCTATCATAGATGTCAACTATACTTAATATTGAATAGATAGGTATTTTTTGTTCTAAATTACACATCTAATCTTAAGTAATTTATAGAGATTTTTTAAAAATTAGTCTTATATATTAGAATCTCGCTATTTAGCATGATCAGTATTTAGCTTTTTATTATGGAGGAGTACAGTGAATATTTACTCCAAGAATCATTTAATTGGAGAAAAATATTTTAAATTGACTTAAATTATCTAGAAATTATTTTGAGGGCATACAGGAAGTGGGGAAATATTCATTCAAGAAAACAGACTACATCTTGGTAGGAGCCATGAGAGTCTGCAGAACTTTGATATGACTGCTTTCCTCTTCCCTGCTCTGTCTTACTGATACTACTCTGGGAGTTTGAACTGGTTGGGTGCTCTAATAAGACAGGGACTCCTTCTCCCCCCAGCTTCCAATCCAGGCTACTCCATCTATGGTGGGGCAGGCCACAAGTATTTCCCCTTGCCTCCAGTTCCACGATGCAGTAGCTCTATGCCAGAAAAACAGGGTATGGATGCCTGGGTTACCTTCCTCCAGCCTACCCAAAATATACATTCTAGGCTGGCAGGCTGAGAATGCTGGGCCCTGGTTTTATGGGTAGAGAGGGTCTAGATCTATAGGACTAAGTCAAAGTAGAACTTTATCTCTCCCAGCACTTACTTATCAAGCAGGAGTGTCCCTCTGGAAGAAATGTATACTGTTTCTGCCTCCACTTCTTGTGCAGTGGTGGAAAGTTCCTGCCCATGAGAAAGGGTAGGCCAGAGAAGCAAGCCTTAATGAGCCCTTTACTTCTGCCTAAGGGAACTGATTGTTATTTAAAACAGAGGGTGTAAAATTCCATACCAAAGGATGATGAAGAAAACACTAGAGATCTTAGCGCACACCAATTAAGAGAATGCACTTATAGCTCCATGATATAAGGAGCTAACAGTAAAATGGCAGAGCACTTGGAAATTAAATGCAGAACCTGGAAAAGAAATAGCCAAGAAGAGGTCTTCTGGGGTCACTGTCAACCCTGGGGATTGGGAAGGCTGTGTAGATATGCTAGGCTACACCCACTCAAGGAGCAGAGTAGGACCTAGGACAGACTTGAACCACATTTCCAAAGTCCCACACACAACCATCAGCAGAGCAGAAGACTTACTGGCACAAGGGCTTAAACACAACATCTGCCCAACTACTAACTGAACTATTATTTACTGTGATCCAGGAGCAAGTCCTACTTAAGCCATGCTTAAAAATATAATCTTACGCAACCCTAGGCATCTAGAAGACAGCATATCCTGTAAGAGAGATAGGAGTGATAAGAGACAAGATCAAACTACCAGTCCCTGTATGAATGTGGTTGGAATTGTAAACTCTTTGAACTGTCATACAGCCTCTAAGCCACAAACACATCCAATAGTAATGGGTAAGACTTGGATTGCTAAAAGGGATTAGGCAAATCCTTTTTTTTTTTTAATTTATTAGAAAGTGAGCATGCGAGTGGGGGGAGGGGCAGAGGAAGAGGGAGAGAATCCTTAAGCTGACTCCCAACTGAGAGTGGAGCCTGATGCCTGATGCAGTCCCAGGAACCTGAGATCATGACCTGAGCCGAGATCAAGAGCCAGATGCCCAAATGACTGAGCCACCCAGTTGTCCTGGGATTAAGCAAATCTTAAGCCAAAAAGAGAGAGGATCATTGCTGATTTAGGCGCAATCATAAGTAGCCAGGGTTAAAGATAAAAACCAGAAAAATATCTTAGGGGTACCCGGCTGGCTTAGTCACTAGAACATGTGACTCTTGATCTCAAGGTCATGAGTTTGAGTCCCGGATTGAGATCACTTAAAAAAAATCAGGGGACATCAGAAGTTGCATGTTGCCAGAGATCTATAGACTTCAGAGTCATTTCTGCCACGTCCTGAATCAACCAAGAAGGTGAACGGCAACATCAGTTTTTCAGGGATGAGAGAAATCAATATCCAAAGCTGCTACAATATATTATCTAAAAATGTCCAGTTTTCAACAGTAGAAATTACTTTTGAAGGGGCCTGGATATTGGACTTAAAAGAACAACTTCAAAGCAGCCCTTATAAATATATTCAAAGTAAAGGAGACAACATACAATTATATGAAGATACAATGTCTCATCAAATAGAGAATATCAATAGAGAGCACCTATATAAAGAAAATTAATACAAAAATTCTGAAGTTAGCAAGTAGAATAGTAAAATGGTAAAGCTTAAGTGAAATTAAAATAAAATTCCCTAGAGGGCATTCACCAGTTTATTTATGCTGTCATAAGAAAGACAACAAACTTGAAGACTGATCAATAAGGTTATACAATCGGAAAAAAGAAAAAATAATAATGGAGGAGAATGAACACTCAAATATGAGACAACATTAAGTGCACAAACAAATGCCTAGTGGAAATGCCACAAAGAAAGCAAAGACACAAAAGTATTCAAATAAATAGCTGAATATTTTCTAAATTTGATTTAAAAAATTAATGTATACATGCAAGAATCTCATCAAATTTTAAGGATAAATACAAAGAGATCCAAATAGAGATACAGCATAGTAAATGTTGAAAAACAAAGACAAAGAGAAAATCTTAAAAGCAGCAAAAGAATAACTCCTCAGTGTAGAAGGGAATCCCAGTAAGATTAACGGCTGACTTCTTATCAGAAACCAGATGTCAGAAAGACATATTCAAGGTTTTAGAAGTATAAAGATAAAACAAAAATACCTTTAACCAAGCATTTTACATCCAGCAAAATTATCTTTCAAGTATAAAGTCAAAATAATAAAGATCTTCCTGGATAAACAAAAGCTGAAATAATTTGTTGCTAGAAGTCCTGCCATATAAGAAATACTAAAGTATTTGAGCTGAAAGCAAATGACAGTGGACAGTAATTTAAATCCCCGTGAAAAAACAAAATGATCAAACTATGAAAGTAAGTATAATTGCTTATTTCTTCCCCTTCTAACTGATTTAGAGAGTAACTGCATAAAATGTTTCATTATATCAAATTTATTATATTTTATAAAATTATATACAACAAATATTGTTTGGCTTATCACATAGAAATGTAATATCTCTGAGTGTCACTGCACATGAGGGACAGGATAAAACCTGAACTGGAGTAAGACCATGACATTAGAAGATAACTCAATCTGCAAGAAGAAATGGAGAACCAGAAAGGATAAATAAAAAGTTTTAAAGCTTAAGAAATTAGAGCAAGTATATATTTATAATCTCAGCTCCTTTTAAGACCTAAGATCATTTAAAATAATATAACACTATACAAAGAGGTAATCTCTATAATAGCCCCAAGTGAGAGGAGGGTGTGAAGCTGTATAAGTAAATTTTGTTTCACTCAAATTCAGTTAGTGTAAATCTGAATTACATAATGCATGCTCATATGTACACGTATACATAGTAAGCCTTAGAGAAATCATGAAGAAAATGATTATATGTAATTTAAAACTTACTAAATAAATTGAAATGTTAAACTATGAAATAAAAGATGGTAAGGAGAAAAAAGGTGCCCCAAACAGACATTAACCAGATAGAAAAAAAAAAAAGATAGATATAAATCCAACCATATCAATAACATTAAGTATGAATAGATTAAACAATCCAATCAGAAGGTAGAGATTGTCAAATTAGGTAGAAAAAGATCCAACTGTATGCTGTCTAAGGAGACCAGTTTTAAAGACACAGTAGGTTGAGAGTCAAAGGATGGAGAAAGATTCATCATGCAAACAGCAATAGGAGAGGCAATACTATAGGCTCTGCTATGTAATACATGGCCACACTATGTCAGAAAAATAGACTTTAAATTTCAAAAATGTAACTAGATAGAAAGGATTGAAACTTTTATCATTAGAAATATCCATCAAGAAGACAAATAAATAATTTTATAGTACATGTACTTAAAAGCCCAAAATATTATAAGAAAAAACTGTCAGATTTGAAGGAATAGACCTTTCAATAACAATAGCTAGTATGATAGACATTGACACCATATTGTATTTGTTTGCTAGGGCTGCCACAACACAATACCACAGAACTGGTGACTCAAACAACAGAAACTTACTTTCTCTCAGTTGGGGAGGCTTAAAGTCCACGATCAGGGTGTCAGCAGGGTTGGTTTCTGCTGAGGTGTCTTCCTGGCTTACAGATGGTGGCCTAATCAGGGTGTCTCCACATGGTCTTTCTTCTGGTGTCTCTTCCTCTTCTTAAAATGATACCAGTCAGATGGGAATAGGACCCACCCAATGGTCTCATTTTAAATTAGCTCTTAAAAGCCCCTCTCCAAATAGTCACATGAATTTTGAAGGGACATATTTTGACCCATAACACCTGCTATCAATAATGGATAGGACAACTAGGCAGAAGCTCAACAAGGAAATGGAATAGTTGAACAATGTTTTATAAGCCAACTAGTTAAGATAAACTGCTATAGAACACTTTATCCAACAGTAGCAGAGTACTTTAACTGCCCATGGAAAATTCTCCAGGATAGACTATATTATGCTATAAGACAAGTCTCAGTAGATTAATTTGGGTTGATATCATGATCATGATGTCATATCATTTTCTCTGATTACAATGGAATTAAATTAAAAATCAAATGGAGAACTGGGAAACTCACAAACAAGTGAAAGTTAAGTAAAGCACTCCTAAATAACGAAAGGGTCAAAGGAAAAATAATCAAAGAAAATTAGAGAGTATCTTGTGATGAATGACAGTGATAATACAGCACGCTGGTAAATTAGTCCCTCAAAAGATCATTATAGCTGTATACACTAGTATTAAGATCTCAAATCAATAGTCTAAGCTTTCACCTTAAGAGAGTAGGAAAATCAATTATATCCGTAGCAAGCAGAAGGAAAGGAAAAATAAAATTACAACAAAGATATCTAGAATAGAAAAAAAATAGAAAATGTCTTAAATTACCAATGTCAAGAATAAGAGTTAGCATTGATATTAACCTTAAAGGAAAAAGTTACATGGGAATACCATGAAAAACTACGCCGAATCAGATTAATTTAGATGAAATTGACAAATTCAAACACAAGCCACTGAAATAGACTCAGGAAGAAATAAAAAAATTGAATAGACCTATAATAAGTAGAGACGGGGTTAGTGATTTAAACACTTGCCACAAAGAAAATCCCAGGCCCAGACCCTAACAGCCTTCAGAATTTGCCTTCATTGGCAAATTCTACCAAATCTTTTTTTTTTTTTTAAAGATTTTATTTATTCATTTGACACAGAGAGAGAGATTACAAGTAGGCAGAGAGGCAGGCAGAGAGAGAGGAGAGAGGAGGAAGCAGGCTCCCTGCTGAGCAGAGAGCCCGATGTGGGCCTCGATCCCAGGACCCTGGGATCATGACCTGAGCCGAAGGCAGCGGCTTTAACCCACTGAGCCACCCAGGCGCTCCAAATTCTACCAAATCTTTAAAAAATAATTAGTACCAATACTTTATAAGTTCTCTCCAGCCCTACCACTGCTTAAAAGCAAAAATTAAAACACAATAATAAAAAAAACACTCACCAACTTGCATACCCCCAGTATTCCTCCTTCATTCTAAAGAACATCCATAAAAAAATTTATTGGTGAAGGACAGAAAGCAGAAAACTTTTTCCTTAAGATCATAAACAAGGATGTCCTCTTGCCACTTCTATTTGACATTGTACTTGAGGGTTCTAGTTAATTAAAGAGGCAAGAAAAAGTAATACAAAACCAGATTGTAAAAGAATTAAAATGATCTTGGAATTAAAAAAAATAAAACCTCTATTTGCAGGTGACATTGTTACATATAGAAATCCTACAAAAAAAATCTACAAAAGAAGTTAGAATAACCAATATCAGCAATGTTGCAGAATACAAGATCAACATACAAAGTCCATTATATTTCTAGACACTATAAAATAGACACTAGATACTACTTCAAAAAAAATTCCACTTACAATAGCATCAAAAATAGGAATAAAAGTATAGGATTTGTACACTAAACTATAAAACTGGTGAAAGATATTAAAGACAAAAGTTGAAAGAAAAATCATGTTCACTGCTAGGGGACCAAATTTTTTTTTTTTTCCAAATTCAGTTAGCCAATTGATAGTATATCATTAGTTTCAGATGTCGTGTTCAACAGTTCATCAGTTACGTATCCCAACCCAGTGCTCGTCACATCACATGCCCTCCTCAATGCCCATCGCCCAATTGCTCCTACCTCCTGACCATCTCCCCTTCAGCAACTCTCAGTTTGTTTCCCAGAGTCAAGAGTCTCACATGGTTTCTTGGAGACCAAATGTTAAGATGACAGTATTCCTCAATTTTTCTTTTTAAAACAAGTTCAAGATTATCCCTATTCAGGGTTTACCTTGATTTTTTGCAGAAATTGACAAGCTGATCCTAGCACTCCTATGAATGTGCAAGGGACCAAGAATCACCAAAAACAACCTTAAAAAAATTTGGAGGACTCACACATCCTGATTTCTTTTTTTTTTTTTAAAGATTTTATTTATTTATTTCACAGAGAGATCACAAGGAGGCAGAGAGAGAGAGGGGGAAGCAGGCTCCCTGCTGAGCAGGGAGCCCGATACGGGCCTCGATCCCAGGACCCTGAGATCATGACCTGAGCTGAAAGCAGAGGCTTTAACCCACTGAGCCACCCAGGCGCCCACACATCCTGATTTCATATGTGTTATACAGCTACCATTATAAAGACAATGTGAGACTGGCACAGGTAGATATGTATAGATCACTGGAGGTAGGGTTAATTTCAGGACTCTCAATTCTAACATTTACAGTTAATTTGTTTTCAATTTACAAGTCAACGGAGAAAGAGCAAACTTTTCAACAATCAATGATGTTAAAACTGGGTATATACACACAGAAAAGAGCAAAGATGGATCCCTTCATGCTATACAAAAATATTATGAAAAGTATACTTTTTAAACTACCTCAAAATGTTTCATAGACCGAAAAGTAAGGGAGAGAACTATAACATTCTTAAAAGGAAAAAATAGTATTAAATCTTTGATCTTCAAAAGGCAGTGGTTTCTTAGATATGGTACCAGAAGCAAAAGAGAAAAATGAAACAGTGGATCAACTGGACTATACAAAATATTAAAAAAAAAACCCACTGCCAATGATACCATCAAGACAGTTCAAAGATAACTCACAGAATGGAAGACATTTTTTTTATACTTGATAAGGGTGGGTTCAGTGTCCCAAATAAAGAACTCTTACAACTTAATAATTAACTCAATTAAAAACAAGACACAGATTTGATGAGAGATCTCTCTAAAGAAAATATACAATTGGGCACATTAAAAAGATGCTCAGCCCTATTAGCTATTTGGTAAGTGCAAACCAAACCACCATAAGATACCTGTTCACACCCTTCAGGTTGCTATGACCAAAAAGAATGTTGTTGAGGATGTGGAGAAATTGGAACCTTTACAGATTGTTGGATGTTTACAATGTTATAGCCCCTTTGAAGAGTTTGGCAGTTCCTCAGTGTTACCCATCAAAATGTCAAAGTTTCCATATGACCCAACAATTCCACTCCTATTTGTATATTCAAGAGAAATGAAAACATATGCTCTTGAAAAATTCAAACAAGAATGTTCTTAGCAACATTATCCCTAATGGATAAAAAGTAGAAAGCCTCAAATCCATTGAGATAGTGTTCTTGATAAGTCAACTTGACTAAACTATAGTTCCCCAGTTACTCAAACACTAATATAAATGTTACTGTGCAGGTATTTTGTAGATGTGATTAAAGTTCATGATCAGTTGCCTTTGAGAGGTTATTTAGATAAGCTGAGTAGGCCTGAATCAATCCCTGGAAAGGCTTTAAGGATAGAACTGAAGCTTCCCTGAGGGAGAACTTCTGCTCACAGGAAGTTCAGTAATGTCTAAATATCCTTCCTGATGACCTATCTTATAGATTTTGGATTTGCCTGGTTAGACTCTACAATCACATAAACTGATTCCTTTATCCCTACTGGTCCTGTTTCTCTGGTTGTACTCTGACTGATACACCCATCAGTTATTTTTTTTTTTAAGATTTTATTTATTTATTTGAGAGAGAGAGAGAGAGAGAGAAGAGAGCACGAAAGGGGGGAGGGTCAGAGGGAGAAGCAGGGTCCCTTCTGAGCAGAGAGCATGATGCAGGACTCGATCCTGGGACTCTGGGATCATGACCTGAACCAAAGGCAGTCGCTTAACCAACTGAGCCACCCAGGCACCCGTACACCCATTAATTATTGAATAATATTTTATATTCATATAATGGAATATTATTTGGCGATAAAAATGAATAGTTATTTATACTACCATGAGGATACTTAGTGAAACAGACCACACATCATATAAGATGTTAAGATAACATCTTACATGATTTTATTTACATGGAACATCCAGAATGGGGAGTCTGTGGAAACAGAGTGGTGTTTTTATGGCTGTGAGAAAGCATTAGGAACAACTGCTAATATTCAGGAGGGAATTTTTGTGTGGGATGAGAATATTATAAACTTATATTGTGTTGATATTTTCATACTTCTATGAAAATGTTAAAATTATTAAATTATATACCTTAAAAAGGTGAATTTTATGGTATGTGAATTGTATCAATACAAATGTTTTAAAAAATGATAGGGACATGTTAAAAACACAGGACTCAGCTTGAAGGGGATCCCATTGGACAAATTTAGAAAGATTTGAGCATTAAAACAAAATAACAGATTACCATTGAATAAAATAAAATTGTGCATATCCATATGGATAGGAATGTGTTAAGTATATTAAGGCATTTCTTATCATAGTGGTACCAAGTATTAAATGTAGAAATAGTGATGGAAATGGAAACTACCCATTTGGCAACCATGGTGGTAGGTTTTTTAAGTGAGAATCCTCAAAGAATACCAAGATACTGGTTAGGGGAAGTTGAACAGGAACATAATATTGCCACAATCTAAGAGTACCTCCCATTGAAATTCTACTTATCACCAAGGGCAAAACTTGTTTGTGTGTGAAGAAACTTGGCAGAAATGTTGCTCATTATGTTTACAGGTATCATACCTACCTCACCAGTGTACATTGGTTATATCATGTTTATATGTATCATTATACCACCAGTGGTGGTGGTGTGTCCCCTTAGATGTGCTGTATTGAGAAGACCACAGCATTATATTTAGGATGTTTCTGTTAGGGATACCTGAGCTGAGTCTACTCAAGAAGAACTAGGTAGACCTGGACTGGGTATCCTGTAGACTCTGAATCTATCAAGGCTATGAAGGTAAGGGCAAGACTGAGGAATAGCTCCTGCTTAAAGGAAGGAATCTGGACCAGAATGGAAATTGTCCAGACCATTGGGATCATTGGTACATTTGACCACATTTGAAGGGGGTCTAAGGATGTGATTATAACAAGATGGGATCGGGAAGAAGACAAACCATAAGAGACTCTTAATCTCACAAAACAAACTGAGGGTTACTGGGGGGTGGGAGCGTTGGGATAGGGTGGGGGTTATTGATGTTGGGGAGGGTTTGTGCTATGGTGAGTGCTGTGAAAGGTGTAAGCCTGATGATTCACAGACCTGTACCCCTGGGGCAAAAAAAAAGAGGATTGATTATAATGTTGAAACCATGTCGAGTTCCTGATTTGGAGGTTATGTCAAAATTACATGTAATGTTATTTTTCTGGAATATTGTATTTGAAGAGGCAAATGTAGAAAGATATTAACAATTGGAGGATCTGATTGAAGGCGTACAGGAAATCTTTGTACTGCCATTGTAACTTATGTTTGAAATTGTTTAAAGATAATTACTTTTATAAATAATGAAAATGTTTTTCTAGGTCTTTTTGTATGGTTCCTGATTTAAATTTAAAAACCTAAAATTGAATTGGTTTAAGGAACAAAGGAACAAAGCAGATTTAAGACTTTTAATTTGTTTTGGGCTTCTGATTATGTTTTGCTTTAAAAAGTAAGGTCTGGGTTTTGGAAATCAGAGGTTGATATGGAGAAGTTTCTACTCCCAAATCTTACCTTATAAGAAAATAGCACTTCTCAAATACAATTTAAAGTGATGAACAAGGGGCACCTGGGTAGCTCAGACGGTTAAGCAACTGCCTTTGGCTTAGGTCATGATCCCAGAGTCCTGGGATTGAGTCCCTGCATCAGGCTCCCTGCTCAGCAGGGAATCTTCTCCCTCTCCTGCTCTCTTTCTCTCTCTCAAATAAATAAATAGATAAATAAATAAATAAATCTTTATAAAAAATAAAGTGATGATGAATAAGGATCCTTATATGGGACTCAGCATTGAAATCATTCTGTGAAGGAAGTTTTTCATAGTCAAAAGGACAGATAATTTGTTAATATTTCCTAGATCTTGGCTTTCATTTTTCCTTCCATCAGTTCATGTAATCAATTTCTTTTTGAATTATTTCAGGTGATTGTTTTTTTTTTCCTACTGATAACCTTCAAGCTCAGTATTTGGTGAGGGCTCTTATTTTTGGTCCCAGCAAGTAATTACTTTCAGTTTTCCTCTTTGTTTTTTAGATTCTTTCATCTTCTGTGACTCTAGTCATGGGTGAATCCAATGTTTGTAAGAAGCAGCAAATGTTTATTTTGTAATATCAACTCGATATTTGAAATGGCACATGCTTTAACTTTTAATTTGATATCATTGTTCCTTAGCACGGAATTAGCTTCTATTGTGGTTTAGGAAGCCCTTCAGCATGAAAAATCAATATGATATGAAAAGGCTAATATGCTGTAAATTATATTATTATGACCTGGCCAGAAAAGCTACTCCATGACTTCATTCAGTTTCTGCTATGAAAACAAGTCAGATTGACACACTGCCAAAAGCAATGCCATGTTTATTTATAAAATCATGAACCAAGGAAAATTATAAATTGACTCACTAGTGCATGATTCAATTTTTAAAATAGAAAAAACTTCACATTTTAAACCTTCTCCTTAAAACAAAAATTCCAATTTATTTTGTTATAAATTTATGGCGCTCATAGAGCTCAAGAATAGTACGCTCTGTGGGTAGCAAAATAATGTGGAAAAAGTATGTATTTTAGATTTGGGTAGATATGGGTTCAAATCCTGTATCAGCATCTTAGCATATTTGATCGTGAACAAATTAAACTTAGCCTTCCTCACAATTTCCCCAAGGTATTGCATGGAAGAATTAAATAAGGGCACATTTATAAAATATTATGCATGGTATCTTGTAACTAATAGCCATTCAAATGTGTCTAATTTTCTACCCTATTTATTTTGGGGTTGTTTCCTTACAGTTTCTTCTGGTTCCTCATCATGGTTTTACACTGAAATTTTGTAGGATTTTATAAGATTGCCCTGTGCTTCAACAAACAGCTTGCTTTGGGAAATTTGCTAATCATTCTTGGCTTTATCAGGTCAAGAGGACAGGAAGGTAACTTTAAAAGGATGACAGGAAAAAAAAAAGAGACCTAGCAAATAAGAACCATGAGAATTGCAGGTTATTGACTGAAGCTGAACTCTGTCCTGTAAACATACCTGGTGGTGAAAATATGTTTGGGGAATATTGAAGAATTTGATGTCAATCTTCGCAGAGTTCATATGTGAAGAGGAGTTCATCTTGTATTAAAGCAAACATGAAAAACTATCCTAGAGAGCCATGTTCTTTGATCCCTGACATCTGTGCTGTCTATTAAAAAAAAATGCCATTATGAAGTCTGTTGCTTGCAAAACTTTCAGTCCTGGAGTCCTGACCTGATGAAGGTCTTCCTATACACTCCATCAGTCATCAGGTAAATATCTGCAAAAGAATCCAAGAGGAATCAAGAGACCAACAGAGTAAATGTGAAAACAGAAATGAGCAGTGCTGAAGCAGACCACTGGGAGGGGGATAGGGCGGTTTCTACCAGGTTTTGTGCTTTCAGAGCCCCAAAATATTGATTTTTCTGCTTTTTGTAGGCCGGGCATCTGTATCTTTCCATGTTTTTAAAATCAAGACTTCAATAACAAATGGATTTGTTTAAAATAACTAAAATTATCCTTTGAGATATAACTTTTTTGTAGTAAATTTTAACAAAATCCTATTAACCTACGGTATCATATAAACACACAGATATTGCCTTCTTGCTCCTTTTAGGGAAGAGACTATTGAATTACCTTTTGCAGTTTGACTAAAACAGGAGCTTACTGGTTCTGTATATTTTTTTTCTGCTGCTGCCCTCAGAGTTTCTCAGTCTGGAAAATACCGACCTAACTCAGTTGTTCATTCTTGTCTACATTCTCCTATTTATGCCATCTATTGAACTTTCATTACCAACATGTATTGCTTTATTCATAAATCAGGAAAATAGCACACAAGCATTCATAGTCGATCTTTTTTTTCACCTGATACTTTGAAGAACTTCATGAAGTAGGTGTTGTCCCACCTGATTTACAAAGATGCTAATGAGGCCAGGAAAGTTAATTGATCAGCTCCAGATCTTAATTGCATGGGTCAGAGAGTCTGAATTTCAGATTGGCAATCTGATCACAAACAGGCTCATTCTATATTGTACCCTCAGCATAATTACATACAGATTTCCCTTTCCTTGCAGTGGGGTTATGTCCCAGTAAACCCCTTGTAAGTTGAAAATATCTTGAGTCAAAAGTGCATTGAATACACCTAGCCTGCTGAACATCATAACTCAGCCTAGCCTAACATTTACATTAGCCTGCACTTGGGCAAAGTCATCTAACACTAAGCCTAGTTGATAATAGTGTTGCCATATCATGAAATTCACTGAATCCTGAAAGTGAAAAACAGAATGGCTGCGGGTATGGAATGGTCGTCAATGCGTCGGTTTCCCCTCGTGATCACGTGCCTGAGAGCTGTGGCTCACTACCACTGCCCAGCATCATAAGAGGATTGTTCCGCATGTATTGCTCATCTGGGAAAAGCTCAAAATTCAAAACTTGAACTTCTGAATGTGTATCACTGTTGCACCATCCCAAAGCGATCAAATCATATGTTGAAACATTATTAGTCAGGATTGTAAGTAACTACCATTTATTGGTGGCTTACTATTTGCTCATTAGGGAGATACAAGGAGGAGTACTGTATAGTAGAACGAAGTCCTGAAGTGCATCAGACTGTAATATGGAGATTTTCAGGAATTAATAGTTCGGAGTGATATAAAATATGTTCCTCGTGTACCAGCTTCTGTGCATCGTGTACATGTAGGAAAAGCTATAGGAAGAATGCAACTGCTTTCTTTCTATCTTTTTTAATAAAGATTTTATTTATTTATTTGACACAGAGAGAGAGAGAGATCACAAGTAGGCAGAGAGGCAGGCAGAGAGAGAGAGGCTCCCCGCTGAGCAGGGAGCCTGATGTGGGCCTCGATCCCAGGACCCTGGGATCATGACCTGAGCCGAAGGCAGTGGCTTTAACCCACTGGGCCACCCACGCACCCTGCAACTGCTTTCTAATGCATTTTCCACACTAGACTGGTTCTTGTATCCTAGACACCAGGTTCCTTGTATGTGCTTAATAAACACTTGATGAGTTAATAAGTAAGTCAAAGGGTCATATGTCAGCTAGATTTTGCAGAAAGGGTAGCAATAGTTAGCCAGGTCCGGAAGAATGGAAAGAGCTTTCCAAGTAGAGGGTAGCATGTAGAAAGTAAACAGGGAGCATATAAAGGGCTTTGCAAGGATTGGCTACAGTGAGGACCTTGTTCATCCATTCGACAAACATTCATTCAGTGCTTACTATGTCCCAGGAACTGTTAAAGTCACCAGTACTGTGTCCAAATTATAATGCTTATGGAGAAAAATGGTAGAGGATCATATCTGGGATATGGATGACGGCTTTTCGTCTTGAAGACAAGGCTAATGAGTTTCATTTACATTGAGAGCAGCATGAAGCAAGGTTAGGTTTTAAAAAGTAACCAACTTGTCAAGAGTAAAATAAATCAAAGCTGACTTTCATCTATTTTATCAAACTTTACTTTGCAAAGTGTATTTTGCCACGAGGAAAGTAAATACATTCATCACAAAACAAAACAAAACAAAACAAAACAAAAGAAACTTAGAACTAACAGGAGCAGAGTGATGTTTAGAGAGATAGCGCTGCTGGGTGGGAAGGAGATAAACTTGGTAAGAGCCTCCAGTCAGACCAGTGGGGGCTGAGAATCATCCAGCTGAGCAACAAAGAGAAACCCACAGTGGGCGATAGTTCTGAGGTAGGAACAGTTCTATAGAAGGTCCTAGGGTGGGATTGAGGTGATCCAAAGGCTGACTGGTTGTAGTGAGACAATACAAGAATAACAGAGAGAAATGAGTCAGAGATGAAACTGACATTTTCTTTTTCTACAAATTGGCTATGCCTAGGGTGGAGATACCAGCTCGGGGTGGGGACGCCTGGGCGAAAACAAATACGGGTTCGAGGGTAGAGGCATAGCATGAGCCCATTTTGGAATTGATGGTTTGGGTTGCATTTAGTAGGCAGTCAAAAGTACAGGTGTGGAACTTCTGAAAAAGGCTGAGGCTGAAAAGGTATAATTAGAAGTCTTCATAATAGAAATTTTGGCTGAAGCCGGGAAGGCAGATGTGCCCACCCAGGGAGAAAGTGAAAAATAAGAGGAGAAATCAAAGCATGGAAAGCCAACAGTTAATGGGAGAGAGAAAGGAGACAGGGAATGAGCAGGCAGAGAAAAAGGTGGCATCCTCATTGGGGTCTCTGCATAAGGCTTCTGATTACATTCGTTTACAAGCTTGGCAGAGCAATAATTAATGCTGATGAGCTGAGCTGCGTGCAGATCACAGATTCTGTTGTGCCCTTGACACTGGGAATTACAAGACTCCCTGAAGATCTGAAAACAAAAGCAGCCTTTGTGGAATTTGAAAGCCAACTTTATGAATAAAGCACTCGAGTTAGTCCAAATAGAGTCTGGGGACTTGGCTTCAACTCTTTTCAAAGAGAAGACTATTTCTCTAGTTGCTGCTGAGTATCCACTTTTGCATAATCTTTGGTGCAGAATTAATCTTTGCAGATTACCATAGTTTGGTAGGATACCAGGACCCAATACTTAAAGGCTATAGGGCCTGCTTCTNTTCCCCTTTCTCCGCAACCTCTGTTGGCGAGGTTCTATAGGGCCTGCTTCTATGAGACCAGGAATGACTGAATAAATGGGGCTTCCTCCAAAATGACTTGAAGTGAAGAAATTTTTCTTTTTTAATCAATAACTACAGGAGAGAAAGAGCCTATAAGTGTCTCAGAAAGAAGAAGTTTATTATCATTTCTATCTCTTCTGCCTTCCTGTTGGCATGTATTATAAAGGTGCTGGTTGGGTTAGTTTAGAATAATCATTTTTTTAAGATTCTACTTATGAGAGAAAGAGAGAAGCGAGGGAGAGGGACAAGCACACTCCTTGCTGAACACAAAGTCTGATGCAGGGCTTGATCCCAGGACCCCGAAATCATGACCTAAGCTGAAATCAAGGGTCAGACACTCAACTGACTAAGCCACCCAGACGCCCCTAGAATAACTATTTCAACAATAAAATTCTTTGTTTTCTATTATATAAACATTTTTTTCCAGCACTTTAAAGTTGCCACCAATTTATCTTTCTATTTGAGAACTACAAATAGAAATTCCAAAGAATGCTCAGGTGAATCAAGGACCCTCCTAAATCTGTCAGGTTACTGTTGACAATGAGGGACAGACTTGCTTCAAGCATGATGGGTTAGTCATTTATGCATTCAGGCGTGCTTTCCTTTCTAGCCTCCCCTCAGCCCCCATCAGCAGCTGTCCCTCAGTCATCAGAGGTGTCTAGAGGGCAGATCAGCATGCCTATAGATAACCGGTCTAGCTGTGCTATAAATCAAGAGGCAGGGTGGTGGCGGGCTGTATTGAATCTGGGGCTGGGAAGGCCTAGGTTTCACCATCTAATTACTGTGTGTGTTTAGGCCAGTTACCCCACTTCTTTGTGCATCCATTTTTATTTTTTGGGGAGTTTTAATTTGTAATATAGGGATGGCGACAAGATTGTGGAAGGTAAGGAGACTATTTGTGTTCTTGGGTTGTCAGAAGAATTAAATTAGGTAATGCAGAAATATATAAAATGATTCATTTGTGTCCTAGTACTGTACAGGCACACCTGCATTGGTAGAATCATCCATATATTCTAAAGCATTCTGTATTAATCTCTTGGTGTTTGCAAAATTCTTTGAGATAATGTAATCTTAAAATATTTGAAGTTATTTAATAGAAGGGCTGTTATAATGGTACTTAATAGCACTTGCCTTCCATTTTCCTCTTAAATTCATCTTGACCATCTGCATATTGTCTTTGGCCAGGCTGGGCACTCAAGCTTCCTTTTGATCTTTCCATAGTTTCTGACACATTTAAAAACTTGCTCTCTACAATTTCTTATTTCTTTCATATTTGGATCACTGTGCTGTTAGTGTTTTACAAACAAGATCTCTTAAGCCAGGCCACATGGTTTTAGTCCTGACTCCTTCGTTTATACTTTCTCTGACACTAAACAAGTTATCAAAACCTCTGTGCCTCAGTTTCCTCATCTATAAATCAGCATGATAATAGCATACACTTTATATAGTTATGAGGACTAAATGATTCAGTATAGATGAAGTGCTTAGACAAATACCTGGTATATAAGGGTTTGCTATTAAGTTAAATGAGTCATCTTTATGAGTGATGGCTCCATCATTTCAGTAACACTTTGGGAATAGAGATAAAGTCACTATCATGCTACATTTAAATTAATTGAAATAACCAACAAATATAAAAGATATAAAGATATAAAAGATTTTGGAGCGCCTGGGTGGCTCAGTGGGTTAAAGCCTCTGCCTTCGGTTCAGGTCATGATGTCAGGGTCCTGGGATCAAGCCCTGCATCAGGCTCCCGGCTCAGCGGGGAGCCTGCTTCCTCCTCTCTCTCTGCTTGCCTCTCAACCTACTTGTGATCTCTCTCTCTCTCTCTCTCTCTCTCTGTCAAATAAATCTTTAAAAAAAAGAAAAAGAAAGGCAAAACTTTTTTTTCCTCTTTCTCTTTTAATGAATCTGGCTATAGGTTTATGATTTTGTTGATGCTTTCAAAGGAACAACTCCTGGTTTCATTGACTTGTTCTATTTTATTACTTCTTTTTGGTTCCATATAATTTATTTCTGCTCTAATCTTTATTATTTTCTTCCTTCTTCTGGTTTTTGGTTTTATTTCTTCTTATACTAGCTCTTTAGGTCTTTAGGTATAAGATTAGGTTAGGTTGCTTGAGATTTTTTTTTTTTTTTTTTCTTCTCGAGGTAGGCTTGTTTTGTTCTAAACTTCCCTCTTAGAACCACTTTTGCTGCATCCGAAGGTTTTGGACTGTTGTGTTTACATTTTCATTTGTTCCCATGTACTTTTTGATTTCTTTGACTTCTTGGTTGACCCCTTCATTGTTTAGTAGCCTGTTATTGAACCCCTATGCATTTATAATCTTTCTAGACTGTTTCTTATGGTTGACTTTGATCTTTTTGAATTCATTGAGGCTTATTTTGTGGACTCATATATGATTTATTCTGGAGAACGTTCCATGTGCGCTTGTAAAGAATGTGTATTTGACTGTCTTAGGATGGAATGTTCTGAATATATCTGTTATATCCATCTGATCCAATGCGTCATTCAAAGCCACTGTTTCCTTGATTTTCTGTTTGGATGATCTATCAATAAAAGTGGGGTGTTCAAGTCCCCCTACTATTATCGTATTAGAATCGATTAGTTTCTTTATGTTTGTTATTAACTGTTTTATGTATTTGGATGCTCCTATGTTGGGTGTGTAAGTATTTACCATTGTTATACCTTCTTGTTGGAATGTCCCCTTTATTATTACGTCGTGTCCTTCTTTGTGTCTTTTTATGGTCTCTTTTTTATAGTCTGTTTTGTCCAATGGAATTATTGCTACCCTGGCTTTTTTTGACACTCATGTGCATGACAAATGTTTCTCCATACTCTCACATTCAATTGCTGGTATCTTTGGGCCTGAAATGAGTCTCTGTGGGCAACATTTAAATAAGTCTTGTTCTTTTTTTTTCTTTTTTAATCCACTCTGTCACCCTAGGTCTTTTGATAAAGGATTTAGCCCATTTACCTTCAAATTAATTATTGATATATATTTATTGCCACTTGGGTTACTTGTTTTGTGGCTGTTTTGTAGTTTTTCTCTGATCCTTTCTTCTCTTAGTCTCTTTCGTGGTTTGCTTTAATGATTTTCATATAAGTGATATACTTTCTTTAGTGATACACTTGAATTCCTTACTCTTTATTTTTTGCATATCTATTACTGGTTTTTGATTTGAGGTTACCTTCTGCATATAGCTGTCTATATTAAGCTGATGTTGCTTAATTTTGAACTCATTCTTTAATCTTCTCCCCTCCATGTTTCAGATATTTGGTATTGTTTTTTACAGCCTTTTATTTTGTGCTTCTCTTGACTGATTTTTAGAGGCATACAAATTTTTTGCTTTTGTGCTTCCTATTTTTTTTATTCTTGCTTTTTGTTTTCCACTCAGAGTCTCTCTTAATATTGCTTGTATGGCTTGTTTAGTGGTTATGAATTCTTTTAACTTTAGTTTTTCTGAGAAACTCTTTATCTCGCCCTCTATTCTGAATGGTAGACTTGCTGGTTCAAGTCTACCATTGGCTGTAGATTTTTCCCTTGGCTGTAGATTTTTCCCTTTCAGAAGCTTAAATATGTTGTGCTACTCTCTTCTGGCCTGCAAAGTTTCTGCTAAAAAATCAGCCAATAGCCTTATGGGGTTTCTTTTGTATGTAACTATTCTTTTCTCTTGCAACCTTTATACTCTTTTTCACTATTTTTGCCATTTTTATCTTGGTATGGACCTCCTTGGGTTGAATTTGTTGGGGGAATCTGTGTGTCTCCTGAATCTGGATGTCTGTTTCCTTCCCCAGATTTAGGAAGTTTTCAGCTATTATTTCTTCAAATACATTTTCTCCCCCACTCAAAACAAAGATTTTTAAAAAGAATAAGAAATCTATGCTGTATAGTTTCTAAGTAAAACATTTTTCTGAAAATTCTGTCAAAAATATCAAGTAAGTATTAGAGTCCATTCTTTGGGATCTTGAGTTGGAGCCTCTCTGCTCAGCCACTTAGATTGGCATTACTTTATGCAATTATAAACCTTGAACATGTAATTAATAATATAATTAATGAAACATAGGGGTTATAGGGAAATTAAAGAAGAAAGAATATCTTGCCTCATTTTTCACAGCCTGGAATCACTAAATACTAGACATAAAATTAGTATAAAAATGTATTAAGCAGAACTTGTAATAGATTTTTCGTAGTACTACCTTTTTATAATCTTAAATACTAATGACTACAAATTAATATGTGCTTTTCTCAAGAAATACTTGTAATATTTCAGTTTCTCTTTAATTTCTTTCTTTGGCAATTGAAATTAAATTCAATAATTTTTTAATATCCCAAGAGGTATAATCATAGTGTTATGCAATATTTCCAAACATTCATGTTTTTACTTGCCTTTTTAAATAAGGAAACACATCTGGAATTGTTTTCCACCTGAAAATACTTTTAAAGATTTGTATATTGTCATTGGCATAATTTTTTTTTTGTCTGAAGGTTTTACATGCTTGTATAATTTGTAGGGTGAATGTGTAATTTAATACAGAATACATTTATTCAAGACTTCATTTCCATCGTGGAGACTGGATACCAAAAAAAAAAAAAAGTCTGTGTCACCTGTGTTGAAGCTCCACTTGCTAGTGAATGTGGTTCCTCCTGTCCTAGCAGATCTGTTTCTCCAAGATCCAGCAAGGTGATCAAGCCCCTGCAGCTGCAGCAAACCAGAGGCAGGCAGGTAGACAGAAGGGTCCAATCTTTAATTCATTCTTCCCCTGACTCCAAACCCTGAACAAAATCTAGCCTTGTCGGCATTAACTCCTGGTACCCCCTCAGGGCTCTACCTCTGTCTGCACTTGTAGCTTCTTTCTTCTTTGGAGATTAATCCCCACTACGTGCTGAGTTCTCTGGTTCATTACCACACCCCATCCAGGGCCTCCTTCTGGAAGGAGTCCTCATTCAATGCTAACATTAGGCTTTGTCTCAATTTATTCTTCGCAGGTTGCTTCAGGGCTCTGATAACTCCACACAGGGTACACTTGAGGATGGCAGACTTCAGGGGAGAAAGAGTAGCTTTTGTTTTCATACCTGGTAACATCTGTGTCTTCCTGGATGGTGTCTGCCTCAGGGTAGTAGAACTTATTAGGTGTACTGTTCCCTAATAGTAACTGCAAGAAAGAGTTTCAGAACTTTTGAGATTTTCTTTTTTCTATTCCTATCCTCAACCCACATCTATGAATGTCTGAGTGTTACAATGACAGTGGCATGATGATTAAAACCAAAAACAGCAGGGGCGCTATCTATTATTTCTTCCCCTGAATTCTTGGGTCACAGGTATACTTAGAAGTAGTGTGCTACTTGCAAAGCACTAAAGCTTTGGGATAAGATAAGAAATTCTCCAGTCAGGATTAGGTTCAATAAACTTGCTGCAATAAAATTTTTCTGCAGCATCACTGACATTGCTTAATTGATTCACAATGTGACTTAAAAGTCCTTAGAGACAAAAGGAGAATGAAGTGACATCACAAAACCACACCTGATTCTTCCCAGAATTCTATAGGATAGAAATGTCTTATTTTTTTTTCCTTTAAATAAAATGTCTACCTTAGCTGAACCGAGTTATATACTAGGGCTACAAGGATATATTCTGTGGACACAGACTTGCCCTTAAGACCTCATATCTAATGGGGCAGGGAATCAGAAAATTAAAATCCAGGGAGATAAAGAGCAACAATGAGAAAGTGTTGAGAACTGTCGGGAAGAGCATCCTGACAAAGTCTGCGGGTCAGGGAGTCTTCCCGGGAGCGATAACATCTAAGCTGATGCTTAAGGCTTCCACGGGAATGAGCCAAGTAAAATCTAATGAAATCCTCGGTGAGGAGATTATGTTTAACTTCTCAGAATTGTTGCGAATGAAAGTGCTACCTCTTTCCTTTTTGGAGCTTTTCTCCTCCCTGTGGCAATTACAGAAGCAAATTTTCCTGCATAAAATAGGATCGACAGGGGCTAGTTTGCAACTTGGCTGGACCCTTGAAAACTGGCAACCAAACTTACAGATAGGGAAGTCTCCAGGGGTTGAGAGGGAAAAATAACCAGGTCCTGGACTATCTCAAGATGCCTGTTCGTTCCCTGACCAAAAAGAAAAAGAAAAACGAAACAAACAAACAAAAAACCCCTACACACCAGTGAGCTGAAAGCAAGGTCCCATATCAAAGAATCTTTCCCCAGAGCTGCAGAGATGCTGAGCAAATTTGCTGGGTTATCAGTGCTGTGAATAAGTCGCATCAGCCTTGACATTTTCTTGCTGGCAGAGACAGAACACCCCTGAGGAAAAGACACTGATCTTAGTTTTGTTTATTCAATTGGGGGCGATGTCTTGCCATGTTTTGATAAATGTGTTTATAGAGTGAAAGGGATATGCTTATTGTGCTGTTTCTGCTTATTGTAATGTTGGTGGAACAGTCTGACTTTCAGAGTGGGTCCCGAGTGATGCATATTTAAAACAGAAACCATCAGGTAAAAATTACTGTGGCCAATGCCTATTAAGATATATTTAGAGTTACCCCTCAAGCCTTCTTTCCCCATTAGCCAGTCCAGGCTGTATTTGTATAAAATTTTAAGAAAGACGCCCTTTTCCCTGTAATAGCTGGTCATTGATGTATGAAATTCCCTTAAGTGAGATAAACTTTTTATTCCGCAGGCTGCTGCTGAGGCTCAAAATGCAAATAGTCCTATGGAGATAAAGCCGTTGATTTTAATACTTTCCTGTGAGTGAATTTAATGAAATCTTATCTTTTAAGAGCAAATTTTAAAATGTGTATAAGGACTGGAGTGCTTGTGTATATGAATGTGTATGTGGAGGGTGTAGGAGAGGGAAAAGAAAAGGAGGGTTTACTGGAGGGAAAAAAAAAGACTAAGACTTAATCATGACTTTGAGGATCCCTCAAGATTTTTGGGTAAATAGTATTGGAGGTGCCATGTTGCCTTTCTGCATTTTACATGGGGTAATATTAAAAACAAAGCAACAGATATATAAAGAGCTAATTAGCAATGGGGTGTATTAGAGAGAAAGGCAGATTCTGTGTGCCGAGGAAGCTCTTGGCAGTACACACACCCCGCTTGAGTATCACCATCCTACCGGACCAAGGAAGTCTACAAGACCCTCACTTTCTGAGGAGTGTTCAGAGTAAACTGGAGTCAACACCAGAAGTATTGCGAGTACTAAGTGTTGAGCAGAAAAACATGAGTTTTTCCTCATTAGTGATAGAACTTCCTAAAATATTCTTCCTCAACAGAGGTCTGCAGAGGACCAGAGAGTAATTTCTCCCCTTAAGATAGAAAACACATATGTAATGAATCATATTGTGCAATTATTAATTTCTCTGTTTGCATACTTATTACAAATATTTGTCCAATTTTAGAGGACACTTCATTTATGAACATCTGTTTCTTTCTTTCTTTTTTTTTTTTTCCTAGTGATCCACTAGTAAAATCCTCCTCACATGTGGAGGGAGGGAATGGAAGACAGTAATTTCAAGGCGTCAACTTCAGGGCATATAGGGAAGGAAGTGGATTCCAGTATGATATGCACCTATGGCTCCAGAAAACAAAACAATGTCTTTCTCTAATCACTTTGTAAAATAAGTAGATCTGCCTTATACACTTTTCTTGTAGACTGCTTAGTGTAATCTTTGTATTTGTTTGCTTATTTATATACATTTATTTTTACAATATTGTAGGGGATATTCATGGTTTCAACTCCAGAAGAGTTTAGGACATCTTGATTGATAGGAAGATAGACCCAGGAGAGTACTAGATATATCTTGGTTTTAATGCTGAACTTTGTAGAATATTTATAATACAATATAACTGACAAAAATTGGACTTTGAGGAAGAGCTGGGAATAAATATAAATGACTGATTTTCCTTTTTTGGTAATAGGAAGACAATAGCTACTGATTAAGATGGAAAAGTGTGAAAATCCACGTGCAAACACATACCAGAGAAAAAGCGATGATCGCCATAAATTTAACAATTTTTACATTTGACTTTTTATTTTAGAGAATCCATCATAAAACATGGCCAATGAACCAAATCTATTCTGCCATCTCTTTTTATAAATAGTTTTATTGAAACATTTATACCCATTCTACGTATTGCCTATGGCTCTGTGATGGCAGATTGAATAGTTTTAATGGAGACTGTAGGTAGCCTGCAATGATGAAAATAATTACTCTCTGGTCTGCTGCAGACCCCTGTTGAGGAAGAATATTTCAGGAAGTACTATCGCTAATGAAGAATAACTCTTGTTTCTCTTCTCAACACTCTACTCTCAATACTTCTGGTTACCAAATGGTAGTCCGCACCCCCCCACGCACACGTGTGGGTGGGTGCAGCCACAGACGCAGAGCTGAGTAACCTAAATTTAACTCAATTCTGACCCTATCTCCCTGAAGATACCAAGAACCAAAACTAAATATTGTAACTAAAGAGGACACCATAGCTTCTATCAGTTTAGAATATTACAAGGGTTTTAGGAGCTCTGGACCAAGAATGAGAAGGAAAACCAGATATATTTTTCTCCTTAGAAATCTCAGTATCCTAATCCTTACCAAGATTTGTAATCCAGTTTTACTTCAGTTACATTTTTATTGTTACGTTGAAGTAAATAACATTATGCTTTTAATATAAATAGAAATATAAACTTGCAAAGATATATTGGATGATCGGTTTTTTTTAAGATTTTTACTTAGAGGGGCACCTGGGTGGCTTAGTTGGTTAAGCGACTGCCTTCGGCTCAGTTCATAATCCCAGAGTCCTGGGATGGTGTCCCGCGTTGGGTTCCCAGCTCCATGGGGAGTCTGCTTCTCCCTATCACCTTCTCCCCTCTCACATCCTCTCTCAATCTCTCTATCAAATAAATAAATAAAATCTTAAAAAAAAAACAAAAAAAGATTTTTACTTAGAGAAAGTGCATGCATGCTCGAGTTGGGGGAGGGGCAAAAGGAGAGAGGGAGAGAAAATCTTAAGCAGACTCTGCACTGAGTGCAGAGCCTGCATAGGGCTCAATCTAAAGACCCTGAGATCATGACCTAAGCTGAAATCAAGAGTCAGAGGCTTAACTGACTGAGCCAACCAGGCACCCCACATTGGAGGATCTTATAAGACCTGTGTGCTTTAAAGAAAATTAATATGTAAGATTTTTAGCAAAAACTGTCAGATGTATTGGACATCAGATTGGGTTTGGGCTGTCCCTACTCAGGTCTGCCTTTTGTTTTTCTGGTAGTAACAGCTTATATGACTCTGGTAAGCCAAGCTACCATGGGTCATGTTGGGACAGAAGACTTCTCTTTACAGCGGATCATGTATTTACTTGCTTTATTTTTTCTCAATGAGTTTGAAGACCATTTTCCAAGTATGAGGAAATAAAACCTAGAAGTTTCTTATTTGAAATCCTAATTATAGATGCAATCTTAATTAAGATAAACTTGATCTTTCCTGAAGAGCCCATTGAATTCTCCTCCTAAAATAATGGGGCCTGGAGTGTTTTTACGAGTCTAGAAAACTTCCTTCGGGTTGATTTTTATGTAGTCACTCACTGAAACTCTGATAAATAGGAGTCAGTACAGTCATGCCACAGAGATATTGCAGATTTGGTTCCAGACCACTGCAATAAAGCAATTCAAGTGGCTATTTTCCTTCTTAGTACATATAAAAGTTATGTTTACACTAAACTATAGCCTATTAAGGGTGCAATACCATTATGTTTTTAAAAAGTCCATACTTTTCTTTAAATATACTTTTAATTTAATTTTTATTTTTTGGGGGGGGGCAGGGAGAGAATCTTAAGTAGGCTCCATGCCCAGCATGGATCCCAATGCAGGGCTCAATCTCACAACCCTGAGATCGTGACTTGAGCAGAAATCAGGAGTTGGACACCCAGCTGACTGAGCTACCCAGGGCCTCAAAAATGTATATATCTTAATTTAAAAATACTTTTTTGCTAAAAAAAAGAAAAGCCAGCAATTATCTGAGCTTTCAGGGGTTATAATCACAGATCACCATAACAAATATAATAATGAAAAAGTTAGAAATATTGTGAGACTTACTAAAACGTGATACACCAAATGAGCAAATTCTGTTGGAAAAAAAATGGTGCCAATAGACTTGCTCAATGCAACGTTGCCACAAAGCTTCTATTTGTAAAAATTGCAGTATCTATGAGGTGGAATAAAGTGAAGACTGATAAAATAAGGAATGCCTGTATGTAGATTTACATTTTAGTTTTTGGTGCCCCTGCATAGGGTTGACAATTTTGTTGGGAAGGGAAACTTTCCTCTTCCCTTCTAAATTCTTTCGGCTGGTCTATTAATTGACATAAGGCAGACTAATGGGAGAAAAACAACTTTAATTTTGTACATATGGGAGCTCCGCAAAAACATGACAGGCTCTAAGCTGGGCAGTTGAGGCCCTCCTGACCTAAGGAGGAATCTGGGGCTTCAGAGGGCAGGAAGACAATTCACAGGAAGATGGGAAGGGCAAGTGTTTTGTAAACATGTACTTGTCATGCCCTGTAGAGACAATAAGATACAGATGGGGAATTTGAACCTAGCCTTGCTAGGTTTTCCCTAGTTGACTATACTTATCACCCCTAGCTCACACTCTTTATAATTTTTTTTTAAGTACAACTTGAATATCAATATATTATAGTGTCTGTGGCAGGAAACAATTTATCAATTTCTAGGTTTCATTCCTCCCCTAAGATACTTTTGGAAACCCTCGATTTAGTATCTTAACTGGTGAAAGGAGTTTTTTATATTGAATTTTTATGTGATTTTGGTAATTATTAAAAGAACTGTCAGGTGATGCTTGCACTACATTTTATTTAATTTTATTTTAAAGATTTTATTTATTTATTTATTTGGTAGAGAGAGCACAAGCAGGGGGAGTGGCAGGCAAAGGGAGAGGGAGAAACAGGCTCCCAACTGAGCAGGGAGCTGGATGTGGGGTGGATCCCAGGGCCTTGGGATTATGGCCTGAACCAAAGGCAGATATTTAACCTACTGAGCCACCTAGGTGTCCCTGTACTACATTTTAGTGTACTGAAAATTAAGGAATGTGTATTAAGTCCAAGTTTTAACTTTTAATATAGTTGCATTAATTTCATCTTTCAGCTATGAATACAGAGCCTTGTAGCAGGGGCAAAACTTTACCTTTACTATCTTAGGTCCTGAAAATTAAATTGACACGAGATAGATTCACAGGAGAAAAGCACAGATATTTTTACATGTACATGGGAGCACCCCAACCAAGAAAATGAAAACCAAATGAAGTGGCAAAGCCTAAATGGTTATCTAGTAGGTTGAACAAAGAGTGGAAATTAGCAGAAAAGAACTAAAATGTCTGAGGCTAAAGACAAGCAAGAGTTATTCTAATAAGGTCTGTTTGCACAGATTTTCTTGGCTTTCGCTCGCCATCTCTGATGACAAGTTTCTTTTCTTCTCATACAGGGAGCACAGTGTGTCCCTTTTGTGTCTGATATTTTTCAAATGTCTGGTTCAAAATCAACTTTATTCCAAACTGGCGTATCTTGGGTGCTATGATCTGCCATCTTTCCACATTAGATAGATAGTCATAGTTTCAAATATTTAAATAGGATTCCTCATTGAAGCTCCTATTTCCTTTTTTAAATCTGTTAAATCACTCAGTTGCTGAAAAGCTTTTTACTTCTCAAATGCATTATACTTTTGTTTAAAACAATATTTCTCATTATTTCTAAGTCTGCATACAAATATGATTGATAAAACAAGAAACAAAAAGTTTGGAAAGTGGATGCCTGGGTGACTCGGTTAAGCGACTGCCTTTGGCTCAGGTCGTGATCTCAGGGTCCTGGGATCCTGCTCAGCAGGGAGCCTGCTTCTCCCTCTCCACTCTGCTTGTGCTCACTCGCTCTCATTTTCTCTTTCTCTCTCTCTTGAATAAATAAAATCTTAAAAAAAAAATAAGGTTTTTAAAAGTTTGGAAAGCAAGTGTCTTTCATTTAGATTAACAAATTTTTTTCCCAAAGATTTTATTTATTTATTTGACAGGGAGAGAAAGAGAGCACAAGCAAGGGGAGCAGCAAAGGGCAGAGGGAGAAACAGGCTCCACTGAGCAGAGAGCCTGATGCAGGGCTCCATACCAGGACCCTGGGATCATGATCTGAGCCGATGGCATGATGCTTAACCAACTGAACCACCCAGGTGTCCTTAGCTTAACAAGTTTTGTAAGATATTCCAACTGAAGGAGTTCACAACGAGCCTCTCCAAAATGTGCTACTTTTGCATGTGGATGATTTTGAGCTGAGGACAATCAAGGCCCAAAAGATTCAGGAAGAGCTTTTTACCTTCCCCTTCACTGTCTCTAAGATTTTAGGTAGAGGGCTAAAAAGTGTTTTAAGTATAAGAAGGTGAATTGAGTATAAGAAGGTGAATTTTCTACTGTAGAACTATATACCACACATATGGCTGTCTCATGATAATCTACACTTAAAGACAGAGTTACATTAAGACAACAAAGGTCTGTGATGCTTCCCGATGACATTTTCCACTTAATGGTGGTGAAACAGTTGGTAGACAATGCAAATGTTACATTTGTGCTAATGTTATTGTGCTCAGAGGGTCACAGATACTTAACCACACAGGATGGAGCAGAAGAGATGCTGTTAACAAACTAACCATCTGTAAAAGAATTGACATGAGAAATGTATAAAGATCTAGTTGTAAATGGTCAGGTAATTTATATCTTTATTTCCCTTTTCCTTTATTTAATGAGGTAAAATTTACATTAAGAAGGAGCTTAAAGCACAGTAATTTCAAGTGTTTGGCTCAGTGAAAGTTTTTTTTTTTTTNTTTTTTTTTTTAAGATTTTATTTATTTATTTGACACACAGAGAGAGAGATCACAAGTAGGCAGAGAGGCAGGCAGAGAGAGGGGGAAGCAGGCTGCCCGCTGAGCAGGGAGCCCGATATGGGCCTCGATCCTAGGACCCTGAGATCATGACCTGAGCCGAAGACAGAGGCTTTAACCCACTGAGCCACCCAGGCGCCCTCAGTGAAAGTTTAAATAGGCAAACACATGTTTTACTAGATGCAAGATCAAGATCTGCATTTCCAGCCCCTAAAAGGGATCTTTTGTCCTTTGCACATCAATACTCCCTAAAGGAACCACTGTTCCAGCTTCTATTTCTGAAAGTTGATCATGAGTCTTCTTGAAATTCATATTTAATAAATCACATTATATGGAACCTTTTTATCTGGCTTATGTTGTTTAACCTAATATCGATGTTACAGCTATTGTCTTTGTTCTTGTATGTTGTGGTAGTTTATTTTTTTCTTTTGTTTACTATTGCATCATATAAAATTTATAGATACTTCGATTTACTTATCCATTCCACTATTTGTGAATATTTTTGTTTCAATTTTGGGTTATTTAAGTAAATGTATAAACACAATGGTGTGTCTTTTTGTAAGCAAATATGTTCACTTCTCTTGGGTATCTATCTAGGATTGGAGTTGCTTTAATAAATACTGCCAGTTTCCCACTGATTTACAGTCTTACACTGCTGCCAGTAATAGCGCAGAGTTCTAGAACTTTGACAGCACTTGGTGTTATCAGTCTTTTTAATTTTAGTCATTCTAGTGGGTGGTTTTAATGTGTATTTCCTTCATGAGTAATGATGCTGAGCTCCTTGTTCATGATTATTAGCTATTTAGATGTGGTCTTTTTAAAGGGGATTTCAAGTTTTCTCTTAATTTTTTATTAGATTTTTATACTTACTGATTACTTAAAGCCACAGTACTTGGGGATCTTCTGGTACCTTTTTAAAAATTACTTTCAGTTCAGTTTAAGACCTATGTAGTTAAAGACCATTTATGTTGTTAGTACTTTGATAGTATTTGCTTTATAACCCAGCATATGACCTGTGTTATTAAATGGTTTACACACACTTCAGAAGAATGCATATTCTGTGGTTATTGATTATAGTGTTCTAAAAAGTAATTAAATTGGTTTAAGAGCTTTGCTGAAATCTTCTCTATCTGTAATGATTTGTACCTGCTTCTATCATTTATTAAGGGAGGTTTATTAAAGTATCCAACAATGGCTGTGGATTTGTCTACTTCTCTTTTTATTTCTGTCAAAATTTTATTTTTTTCACTTTGAAGAATTATTATGAATACAAATTTATGAAGTTTTAGTCCTGTTTAATTTGCTGTTTTGCCAAAATGAAACATCTCTCTTTATTTTTAATAATACTTCTTCCCTTGGAGTCTTTTGTGTCTGATGTTAATAAAGCTGCAACAGCTTTCTTTTGATTAGGCTGTTTCTCTTATTTAACTTTCTACCTATGTCTTTGTGTTTATAGTGAGTCTGTTATAAAAAGTGTAAAGGTAAATTTGCATTTTTCTTGCCAATCTGACAATATTTTAATACTATTTATTTATATTTAATGATACAGATACTTGAGTATAAGTCTATCATCATGCTATTTATTTTCTTTTGTCTCATCTATCCTTTCCTGCCTTTTTAAAAAGGTGGGGAGTATGTCCTTAATGTATTAGTGTTTTTCACTCTCAGTGCCATAAAATAATTTTCCTTTACTCATCTTCTACTCTTTGTGTTATCACATATTATTCTCTACCTAAATAACCTAAGCTTCACAAGACATAGTTACTGTTTTTGCTTTAAATAGTCTGTGACATTTCCATAGTGCCTCAATTTAGCAAAGTTGAAAATGCAATTTCTAAGATTCCATTTCCTATAGAGCTTGGCCACAAGAGAATCTTGTGTGGTATTAAAGACAGATGTGAGGCAGCCGCCATTATACCAAGGGCTGTTCAGGGATCCCAACACCACTGGAGCATGGACACCTTTTTGCTGACCTATTGGGTCATGCTGTTGAAATTGAGAGTTGAAGTAGAAATATATTTATCTGAGGGGTTTGGAATGAGTAACTACTTAGCAGTAGAGAATTTAAAGAATTAATTTAAAGAACTTAAAGAATTTAATTTTTCACACATGTTGTCACAATTCCACAGCAAGAAAAAAGGAATCACCTACAGATTATATGTAGTGCCAATATTTTATTCAGGTAAGCTGTAAACATTTCTAAAATATGTATGAGATTCAGTGTATACAAATACAGGTGTGTTTTGAGTCCTGACACTATATAGAGTATATGGAAACTGATTTAGAAAAATGAGTAATATTTTCCATTATTGCAAACATCATTTCTATTTGATGTATGTTCCTATAAAATCAGGCTCTGCTGAATATATTGTATGCCATTCCAGATCTGTGGTCAAGCTAAAGTTCCTATTTAGAAGTGGAAGGAACATGAAAATCCATTACTTGATTTAATATCTCTTTCAGTAGGAATGGATCTCTTTACTTCTGTAATTATCTGACATAGTATATATTTGTTGTCTTTATAGGTTGATTTCCATTAAAATGTAAGCTTCCTGAGAATCCGTTTGTTCACTGCTGGATACCCCAGTGCTTAGAATAATGTCTCCTGCCTAGCAAGTGTTTAATATGTGTTTTTCTCTTTGAATGAGCTAGCAAATTTGAAGGTGCTTAGGAGATTTTACTAATAAAAATTATTCTGTGACCTAACTTGATTGCACAACAACCATTTCAAGTTTGACAGTTGGTACACTAAGTGAAAAAGTATCTATAGGAGTCTTACCTCTCAAAAGTACCAGAACGACTTGCATGGCTCCATTCAACCACGAGACAGCTGGAGATACTAACCCTATAATTTTCCTATAAAGGTGGCTAAGTGGTGGTACCTGGCAACTATCACTAATGGTGACCGACTGCATATATTCTTTGAGGGCTTACTATTTAATTATCATATCAATTTTGTAATAAACCTTTCCAATACCATTTTTATTTGTTTTATTATTTATTTATTTATTTATTTATTTATTTATTTAAGATTTTATTTATTATTTGACAGAGAGATCACAAGTAGGCAGAGAAGCAGGCAGAGGGAGAGGGGGAAGCAGGCTCCCTGTCGAGCAGAGAGCCCAATGCGGGGCTCGATCCCAGGACCCTGAGACCATGACCTGGGCTGAAGGCAGAGGCTTAACCCACTGAGCCACCCAGGCGCCTTCCAATACCATTTTTAAATGGCAGCATAATATCTTACATCTGTCATGGTTTATTGAACCAATCCTTTCTTTGGTTTGTTTCAGAATTTTGGTGTTGTAAATAATGCTGAAACAAATGTCTTTATGAATATATCTCTTCTCATAGTTCACATTTGTCATCAAGAACAAATTAGGAATTTCCCTGTGAAAGAACTCTTAGATCATATTTTTATGATTTTAAGTTCTTTAGTACTGTCTATTTCTACCTTTAATTTGGTTGATTTATTTCTGTCATAGCACTGCTGGAAAAGATGATAGGTTAGTTTTTAATTTATCTGAAACTCTTTGCAAGTGAATTCTGTCAATTTGATACCTAAAAGTAGTTGCAGTTTAAAACTCCAAGTCTCATTAAAGAATAGACAATAATCTTCGAAATAGTAATCATTATTATCTTTCTGAAATGTGTTTTTCACATCTTTAAATAGAAAATAAAGGTTATATACTTATATCCCCTTGATGACTCAGGCCATTATTACGAAAATCAATTAGTGGTCTTGCATTTGGTACGGTTAAAAGTGCATCTTCTTTGGAAATAGCCAAGACTTTAAGAGCAGCGTTATTCTACATTAGCAGCTGTATAGTATTGGATAAGCTTAACCTTTTTTGAATTTCATGTTTTTGTTTCCTGTAAAATGGAAACAATATGTACCACCAGAAGTTGTTATGTTGTTTAGAAATAATACATATGAAACGGTCACAGTCATTGTAGACTCCTTGCAGAGGATAGTAAATGACGGCTGTGAAGGAGATGGTATTGCCCTTGAACACTACAATGCATGAGGCTGGTTTTCTCTGCAATAAATGTTTCCTTTGTGTGTGTGACTTTAAATGGCATGTGTGTATGTGTGCCAATATGTATATGTATGTGCATATTGTGTGTATTTATTTGATGTTTTACATGTGTCTGTATTTTTCTAAGTGTATGTGTGTGTACATACATATGTGTATATACGTGGATTTCTCCCCTCCACATTTGCTGTTGGTGATAATCTGTCCTTCTGTCAGCATACTGTCTAAGCAGTCTCTCCTCGTCTAATTTATTACATTCAACTACAAGTTTGGAAACCAGAGCCTCCTTAGCATCACTGTGTTTAGAAAAGGAGTAAAAAGACCTTAACTGAAGATGTGAAGGTAAGTCCTCTGAGTAAAGTTATTAAGCTCTAATGCTTTTGTTTTCTTACCCTAGTTATTAATGATTGTTGTTATTCCACTTCTTATGCTACTGGTGGAATTATGAATAAGTGGGGTTTTGAGATATTTTGGTTTCAAATAACTGATATTAAGCTATAAATATTATTCATCTAAGAATTTGTTCATCTTAATTGGGTATTTATTCTTCAGCTCCTAGAACACCAGTTTCCAACTCCAAGTCTTATGTGTCTAACTAGTGTCAACCCTTTAGACCAAGATTAAGAAATTAAGTATAAGAATTGACCCAGCAATCTGCTAAAGATTTCAGAACAGTGTATCTGGAATGATCTAACTCTTCATTTATTGCCTATTGTCTCCTTAAAGTTTTATACCAGATAGTGAGTGTTTTTAGTTAATACATAGATTTATACTTAACTTTCCCCTAATCTTAAATTAAGACTAGCTCATTAGGAAACAATGAAGTAATAAGAACAGTAGAAGGAGACAAAGTGAGTGAAAATTCAAGCTGGTACTCCTTCCTTATTTTGAGGTGCTTTGAGGTCTTTCTCCAGAGTAGTGTTAAGTTGGGCCTTGCCTTTATGACCAAGACAGGAAGCATGAGCCGTTTATATCCCAGCACTAGGGAAACAGGACCAACTGGATAACTTTTGGGGTCCAGTGAAAGACGCAAGGGAGGGGTCCCTTGTTCAACATGACAATCAGGCATGGTTGTTCCTAAGGCTGACCTGTGAGGGTGAGCACTTCCGTTGGTGGCCCTGGGAGTGACTTCTTAGAAGTTAGAATTGTGCAAAGGAGGGGGCGGGGAAGGATTATCCTTTATTGATCTTTGTGTGTCTGAAGCTTCCTTGACTCTTGCTTAATTCTCATAGTAACTCTGTTGGGCACATGTTATTATCACATTTTTACATGTGAGAAGTAGAATCAGGATGTTTGTCAGGGGGTCCAGGAAGTTTCTTGCCCTTGGGTCATCAGCTTCTCTCACCATTTCCCCTTTCCCGTGCCAGCATCTGCTGAGCTGCTCTTTCTTTACACATGCATGCATCTCTTAGGGAATGTACTGGACAGCTGGGATCCAGGCTCAGATAACGCTATAAAGGTCTTTCCAACTCTGAGTGTAGGTGATTCTCAAACACAGAATTGAAAACAAGGTATCTCAGGATCTGTGGTATTTGGATACTTTTCTGTGACTAGGCCACATATCTAATTAAGTTAGCAAAGATAGACTTAGTGATTCACACCTGAAACCCATTAGCTACCCAGGCTTTGTGTCTGCAAAAATGTCACACCTATTCACTCTTTTCTAAATGGCCCCTGGGATTTCTTGTTTATCCCTTGTCTCTAAAAGCAACCACTACCAAAACAAAACAAAAATGTCTCAAAGACTCCTAAAGCCCTCTTAATGAGTAAAGAAAACAATTTACTTTTGAAATGATCTAGAAAGCTACATGAAGCAAAATCATTATTTTCTCCTCTTTGGATATATATAATTACTTGAGTTTATATAATTATAAAGAATGCCCCTGTGATATCTATTTTTAAGAGGCCTAAAAACTTAATCTTATAAAAATTAAATTTTAAATGAAAATAATTTAAAATTGTGAATAAAGGAGGAATGACACTATTTGATCTTTTTTCTATTTCTGGCCCATAAATGTAATGGAACCAATAAGCTGCTCAGATGATATAAAAAAAAAAGCTGAAGGACTTGTAGTAAGTTACTTGGTAAGTAACTTACTTGGCAAGTAAGTTATTTGTTCTCTTGAACAAAAAAATCCCAGAATAGGGCTAATGTTTATGAAAGGATATCATAAGAATCACTTTCGGGCGCCTGGGTGGCTCAGTAGGTTAAAGCCGCTGCCTTCGGCTCAGGTCATGATCCCAGGGTCCTGGGATCGAGGCCCACATTGGGCTCTCTGCTCAGCGGAGAGCCTGCTTCCTCCTCTCTCCTCTCTCTCTTCCTGCCTCTCTGCCTACTTGTAATCTCTCTCTCTGTGTCAAATGAATAAATAAAATCTTAAAAAAAAAAAAAAGAATCACTTTCACAACATCTGTGTACCCCAGTAAGCAACCCTTTTAACTAAGCATTTTAATACTATTTTGAAAGATTATCTGGTTCAAAAATGAGGTGAAACCTTGACTGGTTATAGTTCAAACTAAACCTAAAAGTTTTCTCACACAGGATACCATGAATAAGATTAACTTCAATAAGTTTAGTTGTTGGATATTTGTATTTGATGGAAATCTGCTTTATTCAGGTTTGGAAATCTGCTTTATTCAGGATTCAAAAATCCTGATGTGCTTTTAGCCCAGTTTTAGTTTACATATTCCTTTGGAGAAGATATCTTCTTAAATGCTTCTGGACAGCAAATTCTCTTAGAGCTGGTGGAAAAAAAGAGTTAAGTACATGGGATAAACTTTCACAGAGAACATACTAGGAGGCGCTCACCCTGATTTTCACAAAAGACTCTGAATGAGGTAAGCCAGATTGTGGAGAAGGATTACCTTCCTCGGTATGAGTGGGTTGTTTTAGAAGTTGGTGTGTTTTTCTGTTTGTTTTCAGTTTTCCTTTTTAATTCTTGTCAATGTGATTTTAGGTTCAGTTGTGAGGGAAATGGAGGTAAAGGTAACAATCTGGTAAACGCCAGGATATTAAGAGATTACTTATTGGTGTGCCATTCCGTTGATTCACTTACTCAATAAGTATTTTTTGAGAACCTAATTTTGCCAGACTTTTAAGGAAGAGCTGGGCCTGCAGGAGTGAACACGACAGAGAAAGTTACCAATTTCCTGGGTATTAAGTTTCAGTAACAGAACATGAAGTGAAACAGAATATGAAGTGTCCAAGGTGATTTTATATGACGATACTTTCCATGAAGATAAACAGGATGATCTAGGTGGGGACGCTGCATGTGTGTGTAAGCATATTTGAGGAGGTGACAATTGACCTGAGGTTTGAAAGATGAGAATGAGACATTTTAGCAGAGAATTAACAAAATCATTTAATTTCTCCATTTACTTGGCTAATCAGTTGCTTTGTCCTCAAAAACCTTTAGGACCCCCCAGATTGGATGTTTCCTCAGTGTTCTTATGGGACTATTTGAGTTTAAAATAAGCATAATAATCTAACTTCAGGGAAACTTTCTTTAAATTATGTAAGTGGGTGGAGGCACTGCCTCAGTTCACATTTTAAAAAAAAGTTCGTCATCAGCTTGCCATCCCCATCTCAGTTTGCAGTGGGAGAAATGGAATCTGAGATGGATGTTTTTTGTTTGTTTTGTTTTTAACATATAATGTATTATTTGCCCCAGGGGTACAAGTCTGTAAATCATCAGGCTTACCCATTTCACAGCATTCAACATAGCACAAACCCTCCCCAGTGTCCATAAGCCAGCCACCCTATCCCTACCCCCCACCCCCAGTAGCCCTCAGTTTGCTTTATGAGACTAGGAATCCCTTATGGTTTGTCTCCTTCCCGATCCCATCTTGTTTCATTTATTCCCTCCCTACCCTCCACAACCCCCCGCCCTGCCCCTCAAATTCCTCATACAGAGAGATCATATGATAATTGTCTTTCTCTGATGACTTATTTTGCTTAGCATAATACCCTCTAGTTCCATCCACATCATTGCAAATGGCAAGATTTCGTTTCTTTTGATGGCTGCATAGTATTCCATAGTGTGTGTGTGTGTGTGTGTGTGTGTGTGTGTGTGTGTGTGTGTGTGTGTACACCACATCTTCTTTATCCATTCATCTGTTGATGGACATCTATGTTCTTTCCATAGTTCGGCTATTGTGGACATTGCGGCTGTAAACATTTGGGTGCACGTGCCCCTTTGGATCACTACATTTGTATCTTTAAGGTAAATACCCAGTAGTGCGATTGCTGGGTCATAAGGTAGCTCTATTTTCAACTTTTTGAGGAACCTCCATACTGTTTTCCTTTCTCTGCATCCTCACCAACATCTGTCGTTTCCTTGTAGGAGAGTTCCCCTTTCTCTGCATCCTCACCAACATCTGTCGTTTCCTGACTTGTTAATTTTAGCCATTCTGACTGGTGTGAGGTGGTAAGAGATGGATGGTTTTAATACCCTCTATGCCATGGTTGCAAACCCTAACCATAATTCTCTTTCATCAGCCTTTGTCCCACAGACTTTGAGGGGAGGTCAAAAGGAAAAAAGAAGGCAAAGAAAATCAATTCTCTATCAATCAGTAAGCACTTGTGTACAGAGTTCCTGCTCTGTGCTAGGCTCAGTACCTGGGTTTTAGAAGTAAAGTCTTATGGGGCTTTCAGATCAGCAAAATTTATCTCTAGTGGTAGCTATGAATCTTCATGGACTTATGTCCATTGGAAAGAAGTGGTCTGAAATTCTCCTTTTTCATGGGGTCTTTGCCTTGTTTGGGGATCAAGGTAATGGTGGCTTCATAGAAAGAGTCTGGAAGTTTTCTCTCTATTTTTATTTTTTGAAACAGCTTCAGGAGAATAGGTATTATTTCTTCTTTGAATGTTTGGTAGAATTTCCCAGGGAATCTGTCAGGTCCTGGACTCTTGTTTTTTGGGAGGTTTTTGATCACTGCTTCAATCTCGTTACTAGATATTGGTCTATTCAGGTTGTCAATTTCTTCCTGATTCAGTCTTGGAAGTTTATAGGTGTGGGCTCTGAGAAACAAACTGAGGGTTACGGAGGGGAGGGAGGGCGGGTTGGGGGGGTGAGCCTGGTGGTGGGTATTAGGAGGGCACGTATTGCATGGAGCACTGGATGTGGTGCATAAACAATGAATCTTGGATCACTGAAAAAATAAAAATAAAATAAAAAGTAAAATAAAAAAAAGAAAGAAGTGAATGTGAGCATAGGGAAACTATGAAATTAGTGCTTTGCAAATGCCTCTCCTTCCACTCCCCTTCCTCCCTCCAAGAATCAGAATTTCGTTTCCTTCGGCATCAGTCTTAATCAGTGGTACACTGAACACTTACCAGCATTTAATCACTGAATTTTCAGGAAAAATTTTTTTTTTTTTTAATTTCACAGAGGGAGAGAGATCACAAGGAGGCAGAGAGGCAGGCAGAGAGAGAGAGGGGGAAGCAGGCTCCCCGCTGAGCAGGGAGCCCAATGCGGACCTCGATCCCAGGACCCTGAGATCATGACCTGAGCCAAAAGCAGAGGCTTTAACCCACTGAGCCACCCAGGCGCCCTGAATTTTCAGGAATTTTATAAGGAGCTTGACACGTTGATAGTTTGAAATTGGCTATGGGGGGATTATCTACACCATGGCAATTCATAGATGGTGCAAATTAGGTTTGCTTTGCTAAGAGTCCCTTAAGTTTTTACCAGCACATCCCTGGACTCTAAGCATCAGGAAGGATTTCTCCTTTCTCTTCTTTTCAGAACCAGTAATACGTAACCATCGTATGAAGTGGCACAAACATGCACTAACTAGGGAGTGATTACTTCCTGGTGTCAGAGATCAGTTTGGACAAAGAAATGAGTTTGGGGAAGGGGCAGAAAGATACTCCCTGTTCTTCATCGAGAGCTTCCAGTTTCTCCAAGACCTCCCAAGACAAGGTAGGCCCCCGAGAGTTTTAGAGTAATTGGCCCTCCTGGGCCATCCCCTGGCTGATTTCCCAGGCCATGAAGCATGCTGCTTCATGCTCGGAGCACCCATTGGCATTTGGGGGAATCAAGTTGGCAGACCGGTGCTGAATGTAGGGTGGAAGCCCATGGGGCCTGTCACTGTTCCACGGATACTGTTTTCTCAGCTCAGAACTGTTCTCATGCACTTTCATATACCAGGTGTACTGCACAATTTGTGCCTTGTTGCCCTAGTTTGGTGAGGTTTTTAAAGATTGTGCTATTTGATGACTTCACTACCTTAATTCTATGAGAAATTTTATCTATAGTCACATTTTTTAAAAGATTTATTTATTTTAGAGAGAGAGGGTGTGTATGTACGCGCATGTGGTGGGAGGGGCAGAGAGAGTCTTAACCAGACCCCATGCTGAGCGCTGAGCCCCACCGAGGGCTCGATCTCATGCCCCTGAGATTGTGATCTGAGCCGAAACTAAGAGCTGGAAGCTTGACCAACTGTGCCACCCAGGCGCCCTGGTATAGCCACATTTTAATCCCTCTCTTAGAATTCTGTCCTAAATGACATTTTTTTATCCTGTGGTTCCTTATCCTGTTTGTCATAATAATTCCTACCTTTAACATCAGGTCTATTAATATATTTCACAATCTAATGACCGATTTGTGCTTCCTTGTTCTGTGCCTTTATAGTTGGATTGCTTTGTAGTTTAGGGGGGGACCGATTGTGTTCCCACGGTTAGCATTTTTCTAAGATGTGACTTTGGGGAAGTAATTGAATCCTGCCGTCTATGGACTGGGCGTCAACCTTTCTTTCCCATAGACTTCTTGAGAAAACTGTGTAAATAAGGGAGACCACGTGAGATGTTTTATGCTTCCTAAGGAATAGACTACACATGTGGAAATACGGGAATGCTATTTAAGATTTAGGTTAGGCTCCTTCCTCCCTTGTCACTCCTTTTTCACTTAGGTATTCCAGTCCATCTTGCTGTCTTTCTTGACCACTCCTACGTGAGGACATTTTCTGCTCCTGTACTAGGTGAGATTTCTGTTCGGCCACTTAGTGTGGCTTTTGATATTGATCTTTTTGCGTCTATTGACCTTGTTAGAGTATTCTATGGAAATTATTATATAATAGTGAAACATTCAACCTTGAAATGCTCTGCTTGGGATGAGCCATTATTGGTTTCTAATGTCTCTCTCTGTATGTGCATCTCTCTGGCACCCTGCTCTCACAACCCTTCACTCCCAACCCAACATGCTTTCAATAGATCATTTTCAAGGCTCACACCAACTAAGTTGTGTGTGGGACTGTGTTTCCCTGCTGCATTAGCTTGTGATACCATCTGCTTCATTGTTTTAGCAAGAGAAACATGGAATGGGCTCTTTTTGATGTGTTGCCAATTATATTACAGAGGGAGGAAAAAAAATTAAAAGAAACCAAAGAAAAAAATGGACCTAGCAGAACCTAGGGACAGTGTTGATGCACTTGCACAAGCTTTCTGGTTTGTTGACCAGTTTCAACGGAAATTTCAAGCTACTATCTGAGTGTCTATGTGGTTGTTGTTGAGACTTAACATGACCTATTTGGTTGCTCTTGATTCTTACTACCTTGTGGATGACTTCTCTTGCCCTTACTTCCCCATGTTTTCTCAGCATGGAAAATGAGTGACTTTAACACCCATGGATCATGGTAGGAAGAGCCAATCCCAGTTCCTTTGGTTTCAAAGTCTCCAATTCCAGCAGCCTTCTAGCTATGGCCTTTCCTCCCCCTTTCCTCCTTACTGGTCCATGAGATGCTCAAACCATGAGGTGGAAGCTTTCCTCTGTCCTCCTTCTTTAAGATTTTTCTTTCCCTCATTTGAGGAATTTATCAGGGGGACCCACTATCTGAGTTGGCTAGACACTTTCTTGGAATTAGCACTGAAGTTCCCACATCCTGGCAAACTGTTCAGTGATGGGCACACTGGAATAGTTGATCACCCACTTCTGGTTAATCAGCTGAGGGACATGAAATGAATGCTAACATCACACAGTGCAGCATTCCGTCTTTTATTGAACTCAGACCTGTGTCTCCTACCAGGTGGACGGACCATAGCCCATCGGCCACATTGAGCCTGGGGCCTGTTTTTCTGTAGTCTATGATTTAAGAATGTTTTTTACATTATCACAGAGTTGTTAAAAAAAAAAGGTGAATATAGGACAGAGACCACATGGCCTACAGAGTTAAAAACTTTCATTCTCTGGCCCTTTGTAGAAAAACTTTGCTGACCCCCAGGTTAAACCCTTCTTCCTTTGACATACAACAACAGAGCTTGCGATGCTGGGCCACAGTCCATTTTGCTAATGAGATGCAGGGAGAAAATAGTGATCTTTCATTATTGAAAGCAAATCCCAGAAATGACCCTATTATCATTCCTTTAGTTGTTGATATTTTGCTTATTCTGGAGAAAGCAAGCAGTGTGTATGGACCATAAATGACATAGAACTGTGTTTTAAAAAGGTGCTTTAAATTCAAATTAACAATAGTGATTGTAATCTTTGTCCATGAAGTGGCTAATGGTTGCAGATGATTTCCCTCTATCTATCTGCTCTAAATGATTCGTTTAAACCAGTAAACATTTCTTGGTCCAGGGATAGCATATGTCCCAAGTGGGTCTAATAAGATTGAAGGAAAGGATTTATATTCCGTGGGCATTAACAAGAAGTTGTATGTGTACCCAGACACTGGGCCTGTGTGCAAGTTAAAAATTTTTTGATAATTCCAGGGGTTTTCTCCACTTTGTGAAATTGGCTTTTTATGTGTTGTTTTGGTTTTGGTTTTAGTTCAGACCAGGGAGGAAAATGAAATCTTAGAAGCTGAACCCTCTTAAGTTGACTTTCATTTGAATCTTGTGTCAGCCACATGCAGTTTGATTTATATTCTTTTTTTTTAAAGATTTTATTTATTTATTTGACAAAGAGAGATTACAAGCAGGCAGAGAGGCAGGCAGAGAGAGAGGAGGAAGCAGGCTCCCTGATGAGCAGAGAGCCCGATGTGGGCCTCGATCCCAGGACCCTGAGATCATGACCTGAGCCGAAGGCAGAGGCTTTAACCTACTGAGCCACCCAGGCGCCCAGTTTGATTTATATTCTTAAATTCACAATAATTCTTGCTAAATCAGATCATTTTTTTTCTTTACATTGTATAAAGGTAATTTAAAGGACTCGCTTATGTAACTTTCTCCTTGCTAACATAGCAAGAGTACATATAAACTGTCAGAACAATTAGAAACAAGGTTATTTGGCTATGATACTTGTTTTACTTTATATTCTTCCTTATAGAATATTTTTAATTTTTTTTTTAGTGATCCAAGGAATATTTTACAAATCCTATGTAAATCTCAAATGTTCCCATTTGTTTAGTTCTGAAACTAATAACATCCATTCTACTCTAATAAGAATTCTGTTTTACATAACAGAATTGTGAAGGTTGATTTTATTTATTGCTCTCTGAGATAGAGTCTATTTCCTTTTCCTTTCGAATGTCCTTGCTGCTCACATGTAGCCTTGTTTTTGACAATTGGTCGTCACCAGGCTTTCCCTGGCTGACCTTGTCTTTTCAACTCCATCATATTGTCTAGCTAAAACATTTTTTAGAATTGAAAATATATAGGAATCTGGTTTAATACAGAAGCTGTTGACCAGCAGTCAGTTGATTCCTAGTGAATTCATAAATGGTCTTGAAGGATTGTCTTGAAATGACAATTGAAAATGTATGCATTCAATATGTACATTTCGAGGAAAAAGTATCCAAGCTTTAATTACATTCTCAAAGAGAGCCTTGCTAAATAATGATACAAAATGATTCTAAGCATTCATTCTACAAATGGATAAAACGAGGCATCGGTGGTTATGGGACTGAGCATGATCACCTAACTAATTAGAAATCCTGGACAAAAATGCAGGACATCTGGCTTCCAGTCCAGGGTTCTTGTCACTTAAGGGAAATGTGTGTGTGTGTATGTATGTGTGTAGAGGATGGTAAATCAGTTCTTTCTCCAACTTAATGTGAGTCTTTGTGTAGGATAGGCTTTCCAGAAATGATTGATCTTTCACATGTCGCTTGGGAAACCTGCCTTGTTCTTCCATATGCCCAACTCTAAGATGTGATAGAGTTGAGTTAGTTATTATAATGAATACATTAACAGATGATGTCATCTGTTTAAATATTTAAATTTAAAACTACAAAATTTAAAATTTAGTTTAAAAATTAACTATCATTTAAGTTGCCATCTGTAGATAAGTTGAAACCTGTGCCAGTCTAATTAGCAATCAGGAATATGGTAATTGCTTTTGGCATATGAATGTGGAAAACTTCTGGAGTAAAATAATGCCAAGTTGTGCATTTGAGTATTTTTCTTCCAGCTTGACAGTGTTAATATTCTAATAATATATTACTTGGCATTCTGCTTGAGGCTTTAAAAAAGTTTCTGTTTTTATTTTTTTAACAAATGTATATTATCTGTCATTTACCTATCTCCTTAAGTCTAGAGCAGAGTTTCTTAATCTGGGCACTATTAACATTTCGGAACAGATAATTCTTTGTTGTGGGGCACCGTCCTATACATACAGGATGTTTAGCGGCATTTGTTGCCAACACCCACTAGAGGCTAGTGATCATGACAACCAAATGGCTTAGATATTGCTCCAGAACGAGAACACAGGTATATTCTGTAAACTGTTTTGGACATAACAGAACACATTAATGCTTCTGGGAAAATGACTTTCTAAAGTTAACAGAATAAAAATGTTAGGCCTCATGCTGAGTTCATTTACAGACCCACTTCAGATATCGAATTTATATATTCTTTGAAATATATTTCCTATTTGAAGATCCAATAATTATAGCTTATTATTTTACTATAAGGGTTCAACTTTTGCATGGTATGTATTTTTCTTCACGATGCATTTTCACAACTGAAATTCTTTTCACACAGTAAAAATGAGGCTTTTTTTAAAGATGAGTAGACTAATCATGATTGTGAACTATTGCACAGTTGCATAGAGTGAGTCTTCACTGAAGTAGCAGCGGCTTGTGGTTGGGGTGATGGTTGCTGCCCTCAGCTATTAGAAATGGCCACCCCCATGGGAACACATAAATATTTACCTGGGTGAGTCCCCTGGCCTTTGCAGATTATTTCCTATGTGCCAGGTTGCCAGGAAACAAGGAGGTAAGGAGCAGCCCCAGGAGTAAATAAGTATTTTGTTACACTGGTAGACAGTCTTGGAAAATAGCCTCCACTCTACTATCCATCCTCTTTCAAACACACATTTCTATTTAGCCTTCAGGCACTGGGCTTTGAGTGCATTTTCAGACACCTGTTTTATAAGAAAGTAGAGGACTGCTTTTATTTCCTTTATAGTCATGATACAAATTACCCAGCAGATATAGGGAGAGTTCTTGTTTGCCTTTCCCCAAGATCCTCTTTTTTTCCCGGCTGGGCTGTGGAGATTTCCCAAATTCTCTTCCAGATTTAGCCCTGATATTATGGTCCTTAATCTGATGGTGACTTCTCACGTAGCAATTCTCAGCTGCTTGCTATGAAAAAAAGAAAAAAAACCTCTTTGGAAAACAGTTTCATCTTTCTTTGTGTCACCTTGTTTGAGGAGCAATGAAATCCAATTATCCTTTACAATGATTTGTGAAGTAGCAAATGGAGTTGACATCTGTTCAGCAAATTCTGAAGACAGTCCATTTTTATTTTTCCCCCCATGGAACTAAAGTCATCACAGATTTTGTCCTTTGGCCTTCCTTCAGTCCCTTGTTGTAGCCTTGTGATTGTCTAAGCAAGGTTGATTTTAAAAACCAAAAGGAGAGGCACAGGGGAGAAGAACAGAAATAACTTTTCATTATGCTGTGGGAGGAGCAGTGTTTTGCCCGAAGCATTTCATTGAGAGATCAGGATAATTAAACAACCAGTGGTTTTGTGGCAATTTATTCACTTATTAATTTAACTATGTGTATTTATTGAACCTCTGTAATGTGCCAGGTGTTTTCTGGTGATGGCAGACAGGGATGTGAATAATACATACACTTTCTCTACTTTCATGGAGCAGCTAGACAATAAAGACTAAATAGGGTAATTACTGATAGTGAATTACTGATAGTGAAAACTCCACAAAGCTAGTAGGAGAGGCTACCACCATCAAGACAGGAACAAGTGATGCTTCTTCCGGGGCATCAGGAGTCAACATTGAACCTGGTTCTGGATGGAAAGGAGGCAGTCCTATAGGTGCTGGGACAGGGGCAGGGGACCAGAATATGTAATTCCAAATTTATCACTTTGGCATAAGGATTCTTTGGAGCTCAGGGTCTGTTTGGGACCCCTGGAACTGGATAATGGAATAAAGACAGTCTGTGTGCATACTATTGGTATGTGCTTGCAGGAAGGAGTGGAGGGGAGCACCGAATAAGACAATTTACAACAGTAGCTCTGAAAGGAAGGGTTTGCCCTCTCCACTACTGGGTGAGAGAAGGGCCTGCATTAAGAAGGACGAAAAGGCTAGAACATTCTAGGTCCTCTCAGTTAACTTGCTGGATGACTTTCTAGACAGGGTCCTACACTGAGGAGAAACTCCCTTGAGTGGACTCAAAATCAAGCCAGCATAGGGCCAAAAGAGATGAAAGCAGGAGATGGTTGAGACTAAAATGAGGAGGGAGAGGAACAGAGCCGGGACATCTCTGCAAAAATCACTAAATTATTTAACACTACATACTTAAAACAGAAAAGAAAGGTCTGTGAAGTTTGAGAAGCTTTTCTGATCCCTGTATCTTTCTGAATGTTCTAAAAAATTAATTTCAAATAAAAATATCTGCAGTGATAGAGCCTCATTGTCACTTAAAGGGTAAGGGAACTTGGAGAAAATCCAGGTGGCAGTGAAGCGGCAGATGATATAGGAGAGTTTAAAAATATATAGTGGTCAAAGGTGTAGACAGACCCAATGCTTAAATAAATTCTAATACATGAAAAAGAAATAATTGATTGATTGATGTAGTCACCTTGGCCACTAGTAAGTGGTGGTTGGGAGGAGCTGCCCTAGGTGGTGACTCGTAAGCACTGCGCATCCTTGCACACTGTTCGAGTTTGCTGTAAATGCTGTTTTTAAGAAGACCGTGAGGGGCTTCCACAGCATTTGCACTCACATTTCAGTGAATTTCAGCAATTTTCTTTTATATTTTTACAACTTTAATTCCAGTGTAGTTAACATACAGTGTTACATTAGTGTCAGGTGTACAATATAGTGATTCGGCATTTCTATATAGTACTCAGTGCTCATTAAGACAAGTTTATTCTTAATCCCCTTCACCTATGTCACCCATTTCCCCCATCCACCTCCCCTCTGGTAAACATCAGTCTGTTCTTTATAGTCAAGAGTCTGTTTCTTTGTCTGCCTCTGTTTTTTTTTCCCCCTTTGCTCCTTTGTTTCATTTCTTAAATTCCACAAATGACTGAAATCAAATGTCTTTGTCTTCCTCCAACTTATTTTGCTTAGCATTATACTCTCTAGCTCCATCCATGTTGTTGTAAATGACAAGATGTCATTCTTTTTTCATTGGTGAATATTATTCCATTGTGTGTTTGTATGTATGTATACATAGGCATATATATCTATATATCTATATATCTATATCTATATATATATATATATCTCAGTTCTTTATGCATCCATCTATTAATAGACACTTGGGCTGTTTCCATACTTTGGCTATTGTAAATAATGCTGCAATAAATGTTAGGGTGCATATATGGCCTCAAATTAGTGTTTTCATATTCTTTGGGTAAATACCCAGTAATGCAATTGATGGATCATAGGTTAGTTCTATTCTTAACTTTTTGAGGAACTTCCATATTGTCTTCTAAGGTGGCTTCTATACCAGTTTGCATTCCCACCAGCAGTGCATGAGTGTTCCATTTTCTCCACATCCCTACTAACACTTGTTTCTTGTATTTTTGATTTTAGCCATTCTGACAGATGTGATATCTCATTGTGGCTTTGATTTGCATTTCCCTGATGTGGAGTGAGGTTGAGCATCTTCTCATGTGTCCATTGACCTTCTATAGGTCTTCGTTGAAGAAATGTCTGTTCGTGTTTTCTGCCTATTTTTTAGTTGGGTTATTTGGGGGTTTTCTGGTGTTGAGTTATATCAGTTCTTTATATATTTGGATACTAACCCTTTGTTGGATATGTCATTTGAAAATATCTTCTCCCATTTGCTAGATTGCTTTTTAGTTCTATTGGTTGTTCCCTTTGCTGTGCAGAGGCTTCTTATTTCGATGTAGACCCAATAGTTTATTTTTGCTTTTGTTTTTCTTGCCTCAGGAGACCTATCTAGAAAGATGTTGCTATGACCAATGTCAGAAATTACTGCTTGTGCATCGTTCTAGGATTTTTATGGTTTTAGGTCTCACACTTAGGTTTTTAATCCATTTTGAGTTTGTGGATGGTATAAGAAAGTGATCCAGTTTCATTCTTTTGCATGCAGCTGACCAGTCTTCCCAACACAATTTGTTGAAGAGACTGTCTTTTTTCCCATTGGATATTCTTGCATCCTTTGTCAAAGATTAATTGACCAAATAATTGTGGGCTTATTTTTGGGTTTTCCTTTTTTAAAAAGATTTACCCATTTATTATTTTAGGAGGGGGAAGGGCAGAGGGAGAGAGAAAGAAAGAATCTCAAGTAGACGCCCTCCTGAGAGTGGAGCCTGATGTGGGACTTGATCTCACGATAGTGAAATCATGAACTGAGCTGAAATCCAGAGTCCAATGCTTAACCAACTGAGCCACCCAGGTGCCCCTATTTTGGGGCTTTCTTTTTATTCTGTTCTATGGGTTTGTGTATCTATTTTTTTTTGCAGTACCATACTGTTTGGATTACTATAGCTTTGTAATATAACTCAAAGTCTGGAATTATGATACCTCCAGATTTTCTTTTCCTTTTCAAAATTATTCTGGCTATTTGGGGTCTTCTGTGGTTCCATACAAATTTGGGGATTGATCTAGCTCTGTGAAAAATGCTGATTGTATTTTGATAGAGATTTCATTAAATGTGTAGATTGCTTTGGGTAATATAGACATCTTAACAATATTTGTTTTTCTAATCCATGAATATGGAATGTTTTTCCATTTCTTTGTGCCATCTTCAATTTCTTTATCAGTGTTTTACAGTTTATAGAGTATAGGTCTTTTACCTCTTTGGTTAGGTTTATTTCTGGGAATCTTATTATTTTGGGTTCAGTTGTAAATGGGGTTGTTTTCTTAATTTCTCTTCCACTGTAGTATTAGTATATAGGAAAGCACATTGTTTTGTATCCTGTAGTCTTACTGAGTTCATTGATCACTTCTAATAGTTTTTGGTGGAGTCTTTATGGTTTTCTGTATATAGTATCATATGATCTGCAAATATTGAGTTTTACTTCTACCTTACCAATGTGGATGCCTTTTCTTTCTTTCTTTTTTTTTTCTTTCTTTCTTCCTTTCTTTCTTTCTTTCTTTCTCTTTCTTTTTTTCTTTCTTTCTTTCTTTCTCTTTCTTTCTTTCTTTCTTTCTTTCTTTCTTTCTTTCTTTCTTTCTTTCTTTCTTTCTTTCTCTTTCTTTCTATTTTATTTTATTTTTTGTCGCCTAATTGTTGTGGCTAGGACTTCCACCACTATGATAAATAAAAGGGGTGAGAGTGAATATCCTTGTTTTCTTCCTGACTTTAGGGGGAAAGCTCTATTTTGTTTTTCCTATCAAGTATGATGTTGGCTATGGATTTTTCCTATAAGACCTGTATTATATTGAAATATGTTCCCATAAACCTACTTTGTTGAGGGCTTTTATCATGAATGGGTGTTATACTTTGTCAAATGCCTATTCTTCATCTACTGAAATGATCATATGGTTTTTATCCTTTCTCCAATTGATGTGGTTGACCCATTCATTGTTTGGTACCATGTTATTTAACTGCCATATGTTTGTGCTCTGTCCAGATATTTTCTTGTGGCTGATTTCTTGTTTCAGTGTTGTGGTCATATAAGATGCATGGTATGACCTAGATGTTTTTGATTTTGTAAAGAGTTGTTTGTGGCCTAATGTATGATCTGTTCTGGAGAATGTTCCATGTGCACTTGAACAGAATGTGTATCCTATTCTTTAAGGGTGGAATATATTCTGAATATACCTGTTAAATCCATTTGATTCAATGTGTCATTCAAACCTACTGTTTCCTTGTTGATTTTCTGTTTGGATGATCTGTCCATTTATGTGAGTGGGATGTTAAATCCCCTAATTATATAACTGTAGATTAATTTATGTTTGTCTTTAACTGTTTTATCTGGGTGTTCTTATGTTGGGTGCATAAGTATTTATAATTGTTACATCTTCTTGTTGATTGTCGCCTTTATTGTTATATAGTGTCCTTCTTTGTCTCTTGTTATAGGCTTTGTTTTAAAGACTTTTTTGTCTGCTATAAGTACTTCTACTTCAGCTTTCTTTTGACATTCATTTGCTTGATAAATATTTCTCTATCCCCTCACTTTCAGTCTGCAGGTGTTTTTAGGTCTGAAATGAGTCTCTTGTAGGCAGCATATGGATGGGTCTTTTTTTTATTATCTGTTTCATGACTCTATTTCTTTGATTGGAGTGTGTAGTCCATTTACATTCAAAGTAATTATTGATCTGTATTGCCATTTTCTTTTGTGGTTATTTTTGTAATTTTTTTCTGATCCTTTCTTGCTGTCTTTCATGGTTTACTGGTTTTCTTTGGTGAAATACTTGGATTCCTTTTTCTCTATACTTTGCATATCTATTACAGGGTTTTGATTTATGGTTACGATAAGGGACGTATATATATCTTATGGATATAGCAGTCTATGTTAAGTCAATGGTTACTTAAGTTTGAACCCATTCTTTACTCCTCTCCCCCCATGTTTTTGGTATATGGTATCTTATTTTAAATCCTCTGTGTGTGTGTGTGTGTGTGTGTGAATACTTTCACTGATTTTTACAGATACACTTATTTTTGCTGTTTTTGTGTTTCCTACATTCATACTGTCACTTTTGGTCTCAGAGTCCCCTTTAATATTTCTGTAGGTCTGGTTTAGTGATCATGAACTCCTTTAGTTTTTGTTTGAGAAACTCTTTACCTCTCCTCTCTTCTAAATGATAGCTTTGCTGGATGGAATATTCTTGGCTGCATATTTTTTGCTTTCAGCACTTTAAATATATTATGTCACTCTCTTCTGCCTGCAAAGTTTCTGATGAAAAATCAACTGATAGCCTTAGGGGTTTCCCTTTGTATGTAACACTTCTTTCTTCTTGTTGCTTTTAAAATTGTCTTTATCACCACTTTTTTGCCATTTGTTATTACTAACTGTCTTGGTGTGCACCTGTTTGTATTGATTTTGTCTGGCAGTCTGTGTGCCTCCTTGTTCTGGATATTTTTCCTTCCCCATATTAGGGAAGTTTTCAGCTATTTTTTCAAATAAATTCTGCCCTCATTTCTTTCTGTTCTTCTTTTGGGGTCTCTATAATGCGAATGTTGTTATGCCTGATAGTGTCACGGAGTTCCCTATCTTTATTCTCATTTTGCATATTTTTTTCCTCAACTACTCAGGTTGATTACTTTAGATTACTCTTTCAGGTTGCTAATTTGTTCCTCTGCCTCCTCTAGCTTACTATTTTTCCATCTAGTGTATTTTTATTTTTATTTATTTTTTGAAAGATTATTTATTTATTTATTTGACAGAGAGAGAGAGAGAGAGAGAGAGATATTACAAGTAGGCAGAGAGGTAGGCAGAAAGAGGAGGAAGCAGGCTCCCTGCTGAGCAGAGAACCTGATGCGGGGCTTGATCCCAGGACCCTGAGATCATGACCTGAGCTGAAGGCAGAGGCTTTAACCCACTGAGCCACCCAGGCACCACCTATCTAGTGTATTTTTAATCTCATTTATTGTATTCTTCTTCTCTGATTGATTCTTTTTTTTTTTAAATCACTTTAAGGATCTCATTGATGTCTTCCACTTTTCTTTGAAGTCCAATAAGTATCTTATAATTATTACTTTAAATTCTCTATAAGGCATATGACTTATATCCTTTCACTTAGTTCTGTTGGTGTGGTTTTGTCCCATTCTTTCATTTGGGACATATACCTGTGTCTCCTTATTTTGTTGAAGTCTGTCTTTCTGTGTGTTAAAGAAGTCAGCTACATCTCCTGCTCTTATAAAGAGGAGCCTTATAAAGAAGAAGACTTGTAGTGCCCTTTAGTGCAGTGTCTCCTGTTCCCCAGAATCTGGAACTTCAGGAGATACCTCCTATGTGTGCTGTTTGTCTTGGCTGCTTTTTCCTTCAGTCCAGTGATCTGCAGATCTCCTTGTCCATTGTGAGCAGTGTTTGTTTTCCAGCCAGGGTGGGGCACACAGTTTTAACAAGGTGAGTGCTGGTCTGCTTGCAAAGGGAAAACCTGTTGTTGCAGGGACTGGGATTGCATGGGCAGGGGTACAGTTTTAACAAGGTGTGCTTTGGGCTTCCACAGGGCCCACTACCACTGGGACAAGAGCATTCAAAATGCACAGGTCAGGAGATGTGGTGTTGGCAAGGTTCGCACAGGTCTTCTGAGGGAGGGGACCCACAGCACCTAGACTGAGGCAAGCATGACTGGGAATGGTGGATCCACCAAAGCATGGCAGGGGTAGATCCTGGTGTTAGCAAGTTAGGTAGTGAGCATGTCTCTGCCCTGGTTTTGCAGGTGGCCATGTATTTATGCTGTGGGGAGGGGAAGGAAAATGGTTCCTGCCAGCTCCTTCATTCCTGGAGGAATCTCCCCTGGAACAGGATCAGAAATGAGTGAACTACTCTCCCTCCCATAAGCTCTACATGCTTTTCAAACTATTGCTTCTATGCTGTATCTCTGCCGGCCTGTTTGTCGTATTGTCTCTTTAAGGTTGAGGACTAAGTTTCCTATCTCTCTCTTGTCTTTCTCAGAGCAGAGTCCACTGATTTTTAAAATTCTAGGCTTTAAGTCTCTCTGGTTGTAAGAACTCATGAAATTAGGCCCCTCTTGCTTCCAACCCCAAATGTTACTGGAATTTGTCTTTCCCACACAGGCTCCCCAGAGCGACAGTCTGTTTCTTGCCCTTCTCCGCGCCCCTGTCTCCCTCCCACCTGTGTACACCCCAGTCCACTTCACTTCCCGCCACATCTCTGCCCTCCCTACCCTCTTCTGTGTGGCCTCTCTGTATTTTTAGTTGTAGAATGTGTTCTGCTGCCAGTCTTCGGGTTGTTTTCTGGGATTTTTTATCTAGTTGTATCTGTGGGATGAGGTGAACTTATGTCATCTGCCCAGCCTTAAATTTCAGCAGTCTCTTAGCCAACCAAGTAGGCATCACAGGAATCCTTGGCAGTGTAATGAAAGCAATATTTGACTGTTTTAATGTTCATTGTGTTAGATTTTTTGATTTTTATCAAAGCTGTAATGTTGTTTTGAATATTGATCTGTACACTAAATGATGATCATTTGAATTTATTTTCAGATTATTTTTGTCCCTTTTGACTGAACATGAACTGAACTGACCAGTTGTTTTCTTTTATATGCAGATGAACTGTTAAACAACTTTTCCATTAAAAAGTCGTAATAACAAGTTTCCCTCCAAAGTGTTTTACCACACTGTCAGCACTTTCCAAGCTACTGGAAAAAAAATAGAATGGACAAATTTAAGAGAGAGAATAATTAGGAAGATATAAAAAGAAATGCTTGATGTTTTCTTAGTAATATCTAATTTATTAGCTTTTAATTTATGTAAGCAAACAGTTGCAGCCACCAGTACCTGAGAGGTTGCCCCCTCTACTGGGAGCCACTGCTATCATTTCCATCTTAGGGATTAAACTTCAAACTTAAGTAGTTCTTTTTAGGAGTTCTGACTTGTTAGGAGTTTTTACCTCATGAAAAACAGCTCCCTCTCTTCCTCCTCTAACTACTATTATCCTTCTCCATTTCATGCCTATGCCCTTACCACCTCTGAAGCTCTACTATAAAGAGAAACCATTGAATTTCAAATTTTCTGTCCACTTCTCATGTCATGGGAACACCATGTATCCTGACTTTTGACTCAGAAAACATGGCTGTTCCATCTGTGGAATCCAGTCAGTATAGATGAAGGGGAAGTTTGTTCATATTGTTTTATGAAAAGGTTGAGTCTTTTATTTATTTATTTATTTATTTATTTATTTATTTATTTATTTATTATTTTTTTAAAAGATTTTTATTTACTTGACACAGAGAGACAGATCACAAGTAGGCAGAGAGGCAGGCAGAGAAATAGGAGGAAGCAGGCTCCCTGCTGAGCAGAGAGCCCAATGCGGGCCCCGATCCCAGGACCCTGAGATCATGACCTGAGCCGAAAGCAGAGGCTTTAACCCACTGAGCCACCCAGGCGCCCAAGGTTGAGTCTTTTAATGCAGAAGAGATAAGGGTAGATGAAAATTATTCCTGGCCTCTTCATTGGAACCTAGGTTGTGTTGTCCCCTCAGAAATTATAATAGAAATGTTATGTTAAATAAGGGCATGGGGGCTTACTTAACTTATTTTAGTTAAATAGGCTTCCCTGGCAAACTAATTTCCCCTATGCTATTACTTTTAGGGGTAAATGTGTTCAAATTTCAAGCAATAACTTAGGAAACACCTCTTGGGAGAGAGCCCAGTCATTAGCTATAGACTTTTTATAAGAATCCTTCAACACTCCCTATGCGTCCTTCTTGTGTTGACAATATATACACTGATGCCAGGTATATACTCTAAATGTATATAGGATAGAAGGCCAAAGAATATATTCTCTAGTTAAATACTACCGAAGACCAATTTTGTAGTCATGCCACATATATATGTGAATAAAGATTTTAGCTCTGTCCTCAGCTCATTTTGAAAAAGAGAAACTCACATTAATAGATGACTATAAAAGGAATGTACCTCATCCAAGTACCATTTGCTATGAGAACATACTGGAAAGGAAGGTTAGTTCTGCATTGTGGGGTAGAAGAAAGCTCTATAGAGGAGGTGTCATTTAAGCCTGGTGGCAAAAATGTAAATGTCAGTCTACTGGAAGGAAGAAGGGGACTGGATATCTTGAGCATGAGCAAATTCAACAGATGAGTCTTCTGTTTGAAATGCTGGGTGTGATTCAGTTTCTACTATTCATTTCCCATATTTTAACCCTTTCCTGCAGTCCCAAACTGCTGTGCTTTTCTCTTTAATCCTTTAATTCTCTCCAGTTCCTCTACATGTTTCACAAAGACAAAGAGATTATCACACTGTCATAAATGCTTGATGTCTCTGACTGATTTTCTGGAGGTAGCATGAGCATAAAAGGCATTAGGTTTGATTATGTTCTCCTCCTCCCTACCAAAGCCACCCAGGAATATACTCAGATAGAAGCAGCGAAGGCTGTCCTCACCGAGTCTCTTTCAACCCTTTGTTCATTCCATCCATTCTGAGTTGTTCTCTGGTAGCAGCATACACCACGTTTTCTCTCCCACCAAGATTTTGCATAGCCTGCCTTGTGCCTTGGCCATTTTCCATAACCTCTTAGTCTAGCTAATTTCAGCTTATCATTCAGAATGCAGTTTTGGTGTTTTTTCATTTGGGTAGCCTTCCCTGAATTTCCAAACCTACCAGACCATTCATTGCACATGAGGTATTTCTGTGCATCCATTAAGCCTCATATTTCTTTTATCAAATAACTCTATATTGTAATTGCTTTTTTAATCATCTCTACTTAACACTAGCCTGCAAATTCTGTGAAAACAAAGGTAGTTTGTCTTATTTATTAAGTTCCCTATGTCTACTACCTTAGTGCCTATATAAAATAGCTGCTTACTGAATATTAGTTGAATAAGTTAATGGACATTGTGTGAAATACTACTACCAATAATATCTTTAAATTACTCACCATTTTTTATCTCCAGATACTTTAAATATATTATTTTAATTTTGTTGTCAATCTAACCATTTATGAGAGAGACTATTGTCTTTATTTTTAGATAAAGAAACTGAGACTTGGAGAGAGAACTTGCCAGAGATTTCACTGTTTTTGTTGTTTGTTTGTTTTTGTTTTTGTTTTTAAAGATTTTATTTATTTGACAGAGAGAGAGAGAGAGAGATCACAAGTAGGCNTGTTTGTTTGTTTGTTTGTTTGTTTTTGTTTTTGTTTTTAAAGATTTTATTTATTTGACACAGAGAGAGAGAGAGAGATCACAAGTAGGCAGAGAGGCAGGCAGAGAGAGAGAGGGGGAAGCAGGCTCCCTGCTGAGCAGAGAGCCTGATATGGGCCTCGATCCCAGGACCCTGAGATCATGATCTGAGCCAAAGGCAGAGGCTTTAACCCACTGAGCCACCCAGGTGCCCGATTTCACTGTTTAAAAGGGAGCCATTTCGGAGCTTCTCTAAAGCTTCTTTTTCCTCAATGTGTTTCTCTTTGTACATTTATTTAGCCCATCATTGCATTGCTGTACTCTCTGTAAGAGCTCTTTGTAAAATTCATCTTTTTTTTTTAGAAGTAAGGAAGTTCATTTGCCAAGAGTCAATAAACAGACATTTCAAGTGGTTCAAATTTGAAAGGTAGACTTCAGAAGCTTTGAGAAACATTTAACCTTGACATTCTCCCATCCTAATTGACAAGCCTGGTGTTGGTTACTTGCTGAGATAAGAGGGATTTTCAGTGTATAATATGCAGGTCATTGGTTTTAAGTTGGGTCCATTATAATTTATTGGAGTCCTGACAGTTCTAGGCGATATAAAGAAGAAAGATTGGCTTTATTAGGTGATTTCCTCGTCTTCGGTAGTGCTACTTTAATAGATAATAATGGTTAACAACTTGATGACATTTCCCTGATTTTATTTTAGCATTTGGAAGGTGATGAATTCTAGGACTCACTAATGTTGGAATGAGCTCATCACTCAGAATAGTGAGTCTGGGAGTCACAAAAAGTCCATTTTTCCTAAACTTTAGCCCTGTGGCTTTAGCTCCGTGCCTCTCCAAGTACAACCTGACATTTGTGTCTGATTGGTTGAGAGCTCTTAGAAGCAATTAAGAGTACACTTGGATACCCATCCAAATGTTCCAACTTAATAGATTTCCACAGAAACAGAAAGCTCCAAGTGGTTTGCCAAGTTTGGATAGAAGGTTTTTGATACCAGCTCATATTTAGAGTCAGTTTGACATGTAAGCAGCTTAGCGATCCCCTTTTTAGTTAAATTTCAGGGGTACCTACAAATATATGCTGTCCTCCCCTCTAAAGCTTTTCTAAGTTTATTCCCAAATCTCAGAATTGAAACAGGAAAAATTTTCCTGTCGTGATTAGATATGAGACTGCAAATAGCCATAGAAATAATAATGTTTTGGCTTACATTGTGATTAGACATATATAATTATAGATCTTCCCCTGTGGTCTTTGATAGGATAAGAGTAAAGGAACATTAGAACACTGGCCAGCTGAAAGCGGTAATATTAAGGATAGAATGGCCCTTGAGTTGATTATTAACTTGGAATAAAATAGATGACACTGAGAGAAATATGTGTTAAGATACTATGCTGCGGGCGCCTGGGTGGCTCAGTGAGTTAAAAAGCCTCTGCTTTCGGCTCAGGTCATGATCTCAGGGTCCTGGGATCGAGGCCCGCATTGGGCTCTCTGCTCAGCAGCTAGCCTGCTTCCTCCTCTCTCTCTGTCTGCCTCTCTGCCTACTTGTGATCTCTCTCTCTGTCAAATAAATAAATAAAAATCTTTAAAAAAATAAAAAAAAATAAAAAAAAGATACTATGCTGCGCATAATTATTTTGACACACATACTCATGTGGATATACACATGACCACACNTAAAAAAATAAAATAAAAAATACTATGCTGCGCATAATTATTTTGACACACATACTCATGTGGATATACACATGACCACACACACACCTTTAGAGTTAAATATTAACCTTTGATCTAGATTTTATGCTTGCATACATGCTCAGGGACCTGGTTCAAAATCCCTTCAGTCTTTGTTCAATTTTCATTTTTTCTCATTCTATTTGATTACTTCTGCCAGCAGATTATTTCTATCTATCTGTTTGATTACTTCAAGCTATTAATTTTCCCATATGGGAAAAAGAAAGCTCTTTTGGCCAAATTTTCTTTCGTAGTGACTAACTCAAGTCTTTTTGCTTTATGGCAACTCCTTAAAACTCTTCTTTTGAAATTTTGCTAAAGATTGAAGGCCACAATCTACCTAAACAGTTTTTAATCAGTCATCAGTGATTTCTATTGTGCTGTATCTCATTGTCAGCTCACAGTCACTAACATTTGTTACAGTAGATCACTATTTTTGGGATCTATTCTAAATATAGATCTACCTTGAAATAATTTCTTTACTCCGGGTCTAGGTCATCATAATCTGATTATGATAATCTCCTACTTCATTAACTATTTCCTTTAAGTCTCTTTGCTAATTCTTCATCTTCTTAACTTTTAAAATGGTAAGTAGATTGAAACAGTTTTTGGTACAAAAATTTAAAAAATTGCATACAGCTGAATTAAATTTTTTTTTTTTAAAGATTTTATTTATTCATTTGACACAGAGAGAGAGAGATTACAAGTAGGCAGAGAGGCAGGCAGAGAGAGGAGACAGGAGGAAGCAGGCTCCCTGCTGAGCAGAGAGCCTGATGTGGGCCTCGATCCCAGGACCCTGGGATCATGACCTGAGCCGAAGGCAGCGGCTTTAACCCACTGAGCCACCCAGGCGCCCTGAATTAATTTTTATAAGTGTATATACTACATAACCATTATCTAATGGAGATTTTTTCCACATTGAGAATTCCCTATATTATACTGAAGTAACACTTCACTAATTTCTCTAACTCTAGTTTCACTTATTTTTGACCTTCATATAAATGGAATATGGGGTGTGTAATCTTTTGTATCTGACTTCTTTTGCTCAACACGTTTCTGAGATCTCTTCATGTTGATGCATGTAACAGTAGATCATTCTTTCTGTTAGAATCCCATTATCTTTTCTTTGTGCATTAACATTTGAGTTATTTTCTCCAGTTGGTTCAATTATTTCCTAGATTTGGAGCAACGATGACCATTCTTGAAATCTTGTATGAACATATATTTTTATTTCTATTGGGTAAATATGTTGGGCTGTGTTTTCTGGATTATTAGGTAGCTATATGTTTAACTTTATAGGAAGCTGATGGTTTTCCAAAGAAGAGCAGCATTTAAACTCCTATAAGCAAATGTGAAAGGTATTGTTTCTTAAAGTCTGTCTATTATTAATATAGCTACACCAACTTTCTTTTACCTTATCTTTTAAACCTCTGTGTTCTTACATTTTATGTTTCTTCTTGTAGACATTTTATATTTATCCTTTTATTTTTATCCAGTATGATAATCTTTTATTTGGGGTACTTAGTCTATATTAATGTAATGACTAATTTGGTTAGCCTTTTAAGTCTAGCATCTTGCTCTTTATTTATGTATCCCATCTGTTTGTTCCTTTGTTTCTCCTTTTCTGTATATGTTTAAATTATTTCTTAGTATTCCATTTTATCTTCTCCCATGACCTTTAGCTATATGTCTTTGTATTTTTGTTTTTGTGGTTCTTCTAGGGACTGTAATATGCATTCTTAACTCATCATGGTGTACTTTGAATTAATACAGTAAAACTTTACAATAAAAGAAACTTAGACCAGCGTCATTCCATTTAACCCTAGTTTTGTCCCTTTCTCTACTGTTGTTCTATATTTACTTTCACCTATGTTACAGTTTCTTTGCTTCTAGGCTTTGGAGGGGCCCAGGGATAAATTCTTGGGTATTTTCACTTCTTAATCTGTATTCATTCATTTAGTGGTTTCATGCAGCCTCATGGCTTCAAATATTCTGATGACTCCCAAATCATATATAGCTCTGACCTCGCCCATCAACTCCAAGGTTAAGTATCAGACCAACTACTTGACATTTTCAGTTTGGTTTCTAATAAGAATCCAAAAATTTCCTCCTAAAGGGGCCATTCTCACAGTATTTCTTCTCTCATTTCATTGAAATTTCTCATTTCATTCTTATAGTTTCTCAGAACCAAAACATGTTTTTTGACTTTTTCTCTCCTATCCAAATCTGCTCTTTCGATAAATCTGGTCAGTTCGACTACCCATATATATTCAGAATCTGACCACTCTCCATCACTTCTGCCATTACCCCCTGACCCAGGTCACCACCACAGCCAGTTGTATTGGCCTCCTAAGTGATTGTCTTCTTTATGCGTTACCCTCCTTCAACTAAGCAGTCATAGAGTTGTGTGTGTGTGTGTGTGTGTTAATTTAAGTTGGATCAAAGCCTTCTAATAGAGTCCCATCTCACTCAAAGTAAAATCCAGAGTTCCCACTGTGCTCTATAAAGTCCTACGTGATCTGATTCTTGTTACCTCTCTGTTCTTATCCCCAGTTGCTTTTCTGCTTTATTCAGTCTCCTGCTGTACTAGTTTTATTTCTCAGGGCTTGTACACGTGTTCTTCTTTATGCCCAAAGTGCTTTTCTCAAATACAAGATTTATGATTTACAACCCCACCTTCCTTAGCTCTTTCTTTCAATGATTGTGAAGACTTTCTCTGATGCTTCTCCCAGATACTTCCAGCCACTTATATTTTACACTATTTTATTTTGAAATGCTTATTATGATATGACCTATTTTGATTTTTATTTGTATTGTTCATGGTTTATATCTTCCACTAAGGTGAAAACTCCATGAGGGCAAGGATGTCTTTCGGTTTTGTTCACTGTGGTAGGAGACCAACACATATTTTTGGGACACATGAATTAATTAAAAGAATCAGTCCTCAATTTACATATGAGCAAACCCAGGCCTTTGGAAGTTATATAGCTTTCCAAAGGTCAAATCAGTAAGTGGTAGAATGGGGTTGAGTAGTATAACTCAATGAAGTTTAGAGATTAATTAAAGACATTTGTAACAGTGCGAACTCCAAGAAAATCGGACAATGGTTTGTTCATGAGAGAATATAAACAACTTTTTCTCATGAAGGATAGAGAAAGACAGAATACCTTCTGGAGAGCTTAGATTAAGATGTGACAGAGAGTGTTAAAAAGTGGGGCAAAGTGTTCCTGGCCATGCAGAAGAAAGGAAGTTATAAATTTTGTTTTGAATATATTAAGATGCAACTTTTTTGAACCTGTTTAGTAGTTTATCTTTTGGGTGAGAGTAGAGAATGTGTGAAGGAGGGACATAGAGAGTTTAGCTATCTATTGTGTGATTATGCCTTACATTAAAAATACAGTAGTCTTATGTCCATATTGTAATCACTTTGATTACTGGGAAACTTAGACTTGTCAAAATGTTCATTCTTGTTTTGTCTGCCAGTGTACTTTTCAAGACCTAGCCTTGGACAATGAAACCTGTGCTAAAATTATCTTGATGAACACCTAGTGCCTCAGGGTGTGGCCTGACAACCACCACCATGAGTCTTCCCAGCTTTGGGTACTGTAACCACTACTAAGCTTAAATCTCAGATAGTGGGCTGCTTTTATAGAGAAAGATGCACAAGACGGGTGGGTGGAAACACAGGCCTCTTCTTGCCTTTTGTAAAATGACATCCATGTCCACACTTGGAGTTCTGGAGGACCCTTTTATAATCCCAGTCTTCAGGGATGGAACACAATTTGTTGACATTGTTAGGAATTGGGGTTTCCATTAGGGCTGCTTAGTTCTGCTTTACCATTATTGTGGGTATAGTATGTAGAGTTCCTGACACTCCCCAACCTTGAGCCAACCATAGAGCTTTTTATTTGTTTCTTCCAATTTTTGTCCCAGAAAGAGAAAGGAACTGGGAAGTCCCTCTCCCTTTTTCCCAAATCTCCATCACCTCTTAGCTATTATCACCCCTTCAACTATACCAAATACTCCAGGATCACCACACTTCCCTTGCCCAAAAGCTCAGGTATTCAGATATATAGAAAACATTGAGCTATACTGGAGTATTTTTTTGACCTGGCTTTTTAGCATCACCTAGATACTCAGCTATTCCCATCATCCTCATCCCTTCATGCCTGATTCTTTTCCTTGGATGTCATGTAAAAGTTCATTGAGAAAACACTGACTTGATACTAGCTAGGTATTCTTCTAGGCAGTTAAAATGAAAACCAAAACCTCCTAAAACTTGCCATTCCCCCTTTTAATTGGATAGTCTCCTTCTACCAATTAACCTTTAAATATCGCTTTATAGCTTACAAAGAATTTTAACATACATAATTTTCCTTTTTCCCAAGAAACAACTAGGTGAAATAGATTAGGCAAAGATTATCCAATTATCCCCATTTTAAAGATAAAGAATCTGAATCTCAAGGTGGTAAAGAAACTTTGCCAAATGTCACTCAGCTAATAAGCACAAAAGCTGAGACATGAACCAATTTTTCAAACCTTTGTAGGATATACCTTTTCTTATGTGACTGTCTCAGCCTTGGACAGTGTGGAAAGGAAATAATTAAAGGTCTCTGTCAAACTGGTAGTGTTGCGTAAGAGGGTTAAGTTTGATTTTTTTTTTAAGAGGAGGATCAACATGCACAGGAGTTGAATTCAGGGTCTTGGATGAAACCACAACACATCTCGTTCTTTGCTCCCTGCATTATCAGTAGGCTGCCTTGGCTGCCTGTGTTTGTGTTTTGGATAGGGTTTTTATAGCAATGTTTACTCCATCCCATATGTGCAACATTTTGTGCAAGTCATTTACTTGTGCTTTGGGATTCAGCACTGAACATTGTAGGTTATGTACCTTAAACTCCCTACAGCCAGCCATTCCAGAGAGAACTTCAGCATGATGAAGACCCGTAAGTCCCCAGTCGTTTCACCCCTAGACATAAGGTCAGTTGCTGGGAGCCTCAATAAGGGCTATTTCCCACTGCTATTTAACAGGGGAACAATTCATTTTCCAGGCAGGAGACATGAGTCCTCTGAAGGTATTCTATTATGATGTTATCTTGAATGATATAATTTGATTTGATGAATGCAAATGCAGAATATTGTCGGTTGCTACATTTTCTCTCTTTTAAAAGGATTTGAAATTTTAAAGGGAATTCCGTTTAAGTGAATCATATCAAATTCCTAATCCTTATAGTAGGAAGTGAACTTGTAACCTGATTGTTATCCTGAATCCCAGAAACTTGTCTCTATCCCTCATTTAAAGGAGTCTTCTAAACCTAATGTGTACCTGTGTATCACTCCCCACATATCAAGTCAATGAATAAATAAAATAGGATGAGTTAAACTGGGTATGTGATATTATTTACAGTAAAAACTAAAGCAACGGTGAGAACATCTGTAGATTTTACTGTAGCTTTAGTAGTGAGTGCTTATGTTAAGAAGAAAGAAATTTTTACTGTATATTCTCACATCTCAGGTTTCATGTGCCACATTGAAAAAGTCTTAGCTTGGACACTGGGATGGGGAGTTGCTAATGAAATAGAAATCTGTTTTATTTCTGTACTTCTTGTAGTGTTCTGCTAGAAAATGTGTTCAGTGTATTTGTTGAAACAATGTATCTGTACTTTCAGTGACTAAAAAATAAATCTATATTAATAACTGTCAAATGATAACTTCTTATTATTTAAAGGCTAATAGAGGGACTTAGATCATTTTATTTTGTCCCCTCATTATGCAGGTGAGAGAGCTGAGACCCAAAGATATGATTTGTCCAAGGTCATACAGCTTCTTGAAGACTGAGATAGGATTAGAATTCAGGTACCGAGTCTGTAGTCTGTGTTGCCCTAAACTATTGAGGTAGGAACTCTCAACTCCTAATTAAATAATCAGTAACAAGTTATTAACATGTCATTTCTATAGATTCTTATGGCAAAACATATTAACTGTGTCTACTACCTTCTCCTTAGAATTTAAAGTCATCTAAGATTATCCTGTTATATCGGCAGGAAACAAAGTCTCCATTTCTGAATTAATACCAATCCTAAGCTTTATATAGCTTTTGTATTTTTGTATTTTTAAATATCAAGGTACATGATATTTGAGAGGACAAAGTTTGGTTCATGGTTCCCATTTTTCTCTTTGTATTCCATTCCTAAAATTAAGTTTTATTTTATTATTTTATGTAACTTTTTCCTCTAGAGGAGTTCTGTTTATTTTTCCCCCCACTGGTAATAAATAGCAACACAGTTAAGGAAATTAAATCTTAAAAGAATAAATTCTAATGATAAAGATACTATTTTCTTGGGGCACCTGGGTGGCTCAGTCTTTAAGCGTCTGCCTTCGGGTCAGGTCATGAACCCAGGGTCCTGGGATCGAGCCCCACATTGGGCTCCCTGCTTGGCGGGAGGCCTGCTTCTCCCTCTCCCACTCCCCCTGCCTCTGTTCCCTCTCTCGCTATGTCTCTCTTGATGGAAGTCAGAATACAGTGTAGTGAGCCATTCTTTGGAGGGTGACTTGGGAGAGGAAGAAGAATGGGCACTGTGAGTCAGAGTTAAAAGCATTAATGAAGAAAAATGTCCCACTTCCCCCCTTGTACTAATGGCATAAATGTGTTTGTGATTATAGAGATGGCCATTTCTCAAGAGGATAATAGCTGTGACATGTCTCCAAAATGATTCACTACCATTCTTATTCACCTGCCAAATTATTCCTTCTATGTGTTTGTTTTAGATACTTCAATTTCTTAAATGTAGAAATGTAGTCAGTTCTGTCTGGTACAATATTAGGGCAAGTCAGTATTACCAGCCAGTAAACTATAGCCTTATAATGTTGCAGAAATAGCAACCTTCTTCTTCATATTTTTAAGTAAAATGCCCATCCACCCTCTTTCATGACACCCAGAGGAGTTTGAAAATGTGACAAGTCATGGAATCAGCTGTTAAAGGAAGACCGCCTTCTGGCTGATGTATGGAGTCAATTTGCGTTCTCACTCAAGAACAATATGGCCACGACTTTCAGTGCATAAATTAGCTCCGAATGTAGGCGGAAACACTTTCTTGCAAGCTGACAGAGTATCACCCCAAAATATCTCTGATAACTCATGAATAAGTCTGCTTTTCTGATCCAGTACAAGCAATAAAATGCAACAGAAAGAAGGGGCACTTCAGATGCTCACAGTACAAAGTGGGGTTAAAAGCCAGGTTCACCATATTCTCTGTGTATGATCTACCACAAGTCATTTAACTTTTTTGAACTTCAGTTTCTTTCTCTCATCTTGAAGAAGATTGGTTACCTTACAGTCCAGTTGTTAAAAATGGAAGGGTTAATGTTTGTCAAAATGGAAGGGTTGTCATTCAGCACAAGTTCCTTCTCCTTTCTGGTCATGTTGAGAATGTTTCTTGCAGAAGGGAGATTCTGGTTTGTTAAGGATTGGTCTAAAGGGATTTTTAAGGGTTATTTTAAAAAATAATACTCTTAGCAAGTGTTTGTGCTGTGCAATAAGCAAAATTCCTAACATGTATTTATCACTCAAAAAAATCCTATCCGATAGAAGCCCATTTTGTAATAAGCATGTGCAAGTCTGAGAGAGTGAAGTCTCTGACTCATTACCAATTAATAATTAAGAGATGTATTCCACCTGCTATACAGCAGATACTATGCTTGATGCTGGAATATACTGAGGAAGAAACCAGGAAATGTCAGCCGTAATACTCCTGTGGAGAAAAGAGACTAAAGTAGTAAGCAAATTGAAATAAAGCTTATGCATGGCGGGGGGGAGGGGGGGAGGATCATTGGGCTGATGGGGGGAGGGTAGCAAATGTAGTGACATGCAAGAGCAAAGTGGTCAAAGCAGGGGTGGAACCCATACATTCCAACCACTGTGCTTATTTCCAAGAGGGAAACAAATGAAGGAAGGAGATAGGTAACAACCCTTTGACCCCCTGAGATGACTCTTCAGGGAACACCTGCCACCAGGGAGAGGAGTTTATAGGAGAATATCTAAACCATAGGATTTGTTGCAAAAATTGAAGGGAAGAGTCAGAGGTCAATAAAAGAGAATAAGGACCTTTGTTAGATCAGGGATCAGAATGGCCCAAAGCTGCCACAAAGGAATCTGAGGTAAGAGGAAAAGAGGGGGTCTTCCAAACCCGAATGGTTTGGTTTGAGCTCTAACTGGCTGAGATTCATTGAAAAATGCTCTCAATCTTGGGGTCATCTAGACTTTTAGGTACGGGCGAGATGTCTTCTCTGTATTCTATGAAAGATGTGGGCATGATAGTGACATAGTTGTATGGACCTGATTCACTGCTCCTTTGATGCTACTAAATCTTAAACGCTCAACTCCCAATCAATGGTGCTCATTTTCAAAGAGCGTGGATTATGACTCTTTCCATGCAAAGCACTTTTCACACAGTATGTGGGAGTTTGCCAGTTGGCTCCACACATTCTCAGCTTGATACCTGCCCTCCCTCTTGGGCCTTATCATCTATCTTTTGTCTGGGTCGCTGATCTTAAAATCATTTTCCTTTTTTTTTTTGGTCTCTCTCCCTTTCTTTCTCTCTCTGCAGACACTCTGATCAGCCAGCAGATGCTCCCTTCCTGCACAAAACTGAGCAGAGCTGTCTGTCCTGCAGTTTGAGCTATCATCAGTTCCCAGCTAAGCCAGCTGTGGAGATGGCAAACACACAAATGGGCACTTGAAAGTTTAACGAGCAAAGTGCTGCTAAAAGATTTTTCCCATTCTCTGATATATTTTGACTTAAGTGGCCCTCTCTTGCTGGGAAATATTTACAGTGAATCACCTCAGTTTATTAGAGGGTAGCCGGAGGAACACGGGATCCTCAGGCAGGAAGCTAAGAGATACAATATAAAATGAAACAATGCATGATCAGTCAGAAGAAAAACTCCACATGCTCAGAGTGTAAAGTAGTTCAGAACTCAATTTCAGGAGGCAGGGAGACTTGGCTCTCCCGGAGGTGAGCTGCGTAGGACGTTGGGCAGGTTACTTCAGAATAGCTAACTTCATTCTTCTGAGGATGAAATGAGATGATGCATGTAAAATTATTAGCATAGGGACAGGTCAATAGGTATTACTCAATAATTTTAGTTTCCTCATGTTGTCCTTACTGTTATAATGATTGCTGTCATTGAAGTAACTGAGCGACAAGAAACATGATGGCTTGAAATTATATGATCTTTGGATTATTCATATGGAAATTTTTGACTATGCATTTAATTTTCTAAATCACCAGAAAAGATCTGTAAAAAGGTCTGTTTACGGTGCTATCAATTCTCACCCTACTTTTAATCTCCCTTCCATACTCGGTTTATTTTTAGCACTATTTAATGATTTTTAGATTTGTAAAGTACAAAGAAATCAAGACCTGTATTCCCACAAGGAACTTCTTGCTAACCTGGATGAAACTGAGAGAATGATCTGGGGTCTTCTCTCACTCTACCAGGCTCAAGCAGGGTGGGGAAAGGGCCTGTTTCAGTTTCTAAATATACAGTATATTTCAGAAATGCTATTCCCTGCCTACCTCCAAAATAAAAAATGGCAATGAATCTAAGATTTTGCTAGGAAATGTAGTGTTATAAATTTAATAACCTAAGGCTAGGCTAAGTTTCGTTATCAAAAAATACAATTAGTGATTTACCTTTCTCAGGCATAAAGACAGAATGATGAAGATGGTGAAGACATTAGGAAATAACAGATCTGAAAAGCAACAGAAAAATGAGTTTGTAGATAGATGCCTTTGTATGGTGATGAGTTCCCTGAAATTTGGAGTTGTCTGCTTTTCTCTTAATGCTATTCTAGCATTTATAAATTTTAGTGCTTTCGTGTAGGCTAAAAGCCCCACAAGAGACGAGAGACAGAGAGGAGATGTGGTTCATGTGGCGGCCTGGGGAGCCCTACAAAGTGAGAAGTCAAAGTGTGTGTGTGTGTGTGTGTGTGTGTGTGTGTGTGTGTGTGTGTGTGTGTGTGATTTTTGCCTTAGAAAAAATTAAAGGCTGGCTCTGGCAAATAGCAATCTTTTGTGTGTGTGTGTGTGTGTGTGTGTGTGTAGGTAGAATATTGAGATGATAGGCATTTACATTTGAGTGTGAGCTTGAGATCCTTGTATAACAATAGGTTTACTTGCTCATTAATTTGAGTACAGGAGAAAAGCAGATCATCTGAAAGACTAAATAAAGACTTTGAAATGATGAGAAAAACCTCTTAACTTTGCCCAGTGGCAGAGACACATGAAGTAGTAAATGTAATTTTGAATCAAAGGGAAACACTCGTATCAGGTAGCTAAGGCAAGTCACATATTCAGAGATGAAATTACATTGTTTGAGGTCCACATGCCTGTCTTTCTAGGTCTCAGAACTAATGTTTGAAAAGGAAGACCGTCATTTAAAATATAATATACGTATATACATATAATATACATATAATATTTTTACATATTGTATTTTAAAAAATAAATTTCAACTTTGATTCAACTTAATATGGTTTTATTTTTTTAAAGATTTTATTTTATTTATTTGACACAGAGAGAGATTACAAATAGGCAGACAGGCAGACCGAGAGAGAGGAGGAAGCAGGCTCCCTGCTGAGCAGGGAGCCGGTGCGGGCCTCGATCCCAGGACCCTGAGATCATGACCTGAACTGAAAGCAGAGGCTTTAACCCACTGAGCCACCCAGGTGCCCAACTTAATATGGTTTTAAACTGATTTATATTTAAAATCCAGACGTATAAGTGCCAAACTTATATACCTACTTACACATGCACGTTTATCTCAGATGGAGAAAAAAATACATGGAGGAAGAAGTTGAAAGAGAGAGTGTTTTTCCTCCTGAGCATTTTTCCCCCCATAGCATTTTCCCCCTGAGTAAAATGAAAATAAATCTCTACTCAGGCACCTTTTTGGCTCCTGAAGCTCCCACCTCCAGGATCTGTGGGGCAGTGATGGGTTGGGTTACTGCACACTTGAGCATCCCGTGAATAATTATGTCTGTCCTGAGTGCTTGCCAGCATGACGCATCTTCATTTCATTAAGGAAAAAAAGGACAGGCTGGAATTGGCAATGGCAGAATTCATTTATCACATTTTAATGGAGAAGCAGCTCGGGAAGGGCGGGCCTAATGAGATATTTCTAAAGAAATTAGCCAGTTTCTATTAAAGGGCCATCTCCTCTCTGTTCATGGTAGTGATGGATAGCAGGGACACAGCCCAGGGAGATTTCCCACAATACTTCCCTCTGCTTTGCTTTCGTTTGCTGAGGCATGTGATCATTTTTGGATGATCCATTTCATAAATGCTTGAATGAATCATTGCAAAGTGATACTAAATATCAATGTGCAGAGAAAGGGACTGGGTTTGATTTTCAGGACTTAATTTATGGAAAGAGACATACTTGTACACCCAGCCTTGCCCTAACACTAAGACCACTAAAACTGCTGTAAATCCTACAATAAAACCTAAGTAGAAACTTATCTCTCTTTTTTTAAGTTGTCGTAAATCCTATGTTTGAAGTAAATACAAATAAAATCATTCTGACAGAATCCCCTTCCAAAAATTTCTAAGGATGACAAACTTTAATTTGATTTTGATTCAAACTCAATTTATCAAGGCAGAATGCACTTAGCACTTCTATCAGCTTGTGTCCTAATCTAGCTTTCTATATTTTCCCTCATTGCTCCAATGTGATTAGAAATCACTTGTTCTTTATGTGCATCGTATAAATAGGAATGAGTAATTGACTATGTGCCTGACACATCCACTGTTGATCTTCTATTGCCAAAGGAGTTTTATGCTGGAATCTTTATGCACTAATTTGCATGAAATTAGTGATAAGGAACAGAAAGTTAATGCAAACTCCTTACAGAAAGACTTAGAAAATACGACTGATTATGTTCTGTGTTATAAGGCAAGAGGCTAGACCTCTGGTGATTTATTTACCCAACAAGTATTTATTGAGCATCTGTTCTAGACCAGACACTGTGTTACACAATGGGAAGGTATTGGTGGATAAACAAAGATTCTGCCCTTAGTAAATGTACAGTCTCACAAAGGACATACACACAACAATTAAGTAAATAAAAATAGGCTGTGTGATGTTGGCTAACTCACCCTACAAACATCACTGGGTTGCTTACATAATACATATGGGGATGTTTTAAGAATAAAAATTTCTGTTGATGCAAAATATTCTTGGTATGTTCAATATTGAATCAAATGTATTGACTTGAGTTGATTTTCTAGTATCTGAACTTGAACTTGAGAAGAAAATTTAGGAAGTATATGAATTTAAGTGTATATATCAAAGCCAAAAGGGGGCCGATACAGTACAGTAATTACAGTTTCAAAAGAGGAAAAAGAAAGGAATGTTTAACATTTAAGGGGAGATGGGCACCTGGGTGGCTCAGTGGGTTAAAGCCTCTGCTTTCGGCTCAGGTCATGATCTCAGGGTCCTGGGATCGAGGCCCGCATCAGGCTCTCTGCTCAGCAGGGAGCCTGCTACCCCCTCTCTCTCTGCCTGCCTCTCTGCCTCCTTGTGATCTCTCTTCCTCTGTGAAATAAATAAAAATCTTAAAAAAAAAAACATTTAAGGGGAGAAATGATAAATAAGATCCTGGGGCAAGAAATCAGAAAGACAGACAAATTGGCAAGAAAAAATCCATGATCTTGGCAGAAATATGTTGGGTAGCGTCAAGTAAAAAGTGAACAACATAGCTAGGGAACAGAAGGTTACAATAAGCAAAGCTGGGAATGTGTTAGGAAGAACTAGATGTTTGGCTTTCTGCCTTACCAGGTTTCTATCAGTTGTCCAAATTTTGCAGATCCTCAATGAAACCTAGGTCTTTTTCTTGGATCACTATGGAGTCTGCAAGGACTGTCTAAAGTGGTCGTCACTAGCCACATGTGACTTTGAGAAATTTTTATAAACAGAGCTCCTTGGGTACCCAAATAGCATTTCTAGTGCTCAATAGCCACATGCAGTTAGAAGCTGCACAGTGGACCAGGCAGAAATTATAGACAGCTTCTACCATTGCAGAAAGTTCTTTTGGATAGCAATGCTCTGGAAGCCCTGGGAGAATGGGTCAGCATACCTTTCATCATGGATGGGGGCTTAGTGGATCCATTGAATGGCTGTTATATAAATGCAATGCATGTTGCTCAGATATTACCTCCTCAGAGGTCAGACTAGAACAGGTCCTATATAACACTCTTTTTCCTATTATATTTCTCTGTATCATTTATAAAGTATAATTAGTAATTAATGTTATTAATATTTAAGATCTGCCTCCCCCATGTATTTGATTGGATTGTGATGGCAAAAGGCCATCTCTTTCTTCTTGATATACTTTACTACCTCTTAACATTATGACATACAAGGATATATTTTTTTAAAGATTTTATTTACTTATTTGATAGAGAGAAACACAGTGAGAGAGGGAACACAAGCAGGGGGAGTGAGAGAGGGAGAAGCAGGCTTCCCACAGAGCAGGGAGCCTGATGTGGGGCTCGATCCCAGGACCCTGAGATCATGACCTGAGCTGAAGGCAGACGCTTAACGACAGAGCCACCCAGATGCCCCAAGGATATGTTGTTTTAATTAAAAAAATGACATAGGAAGGGGTGGGATATTCTCATGAAATCAGATATGACTGAGCACAATTTTGAGTGCAGCCAATTATGTGCCACAGAAATCTCTAAGCCAGATCAGGGACTGGCAGGACAAATAAGTGTGCAAGCTTTCCTTCCCCTAGGGCTCTAACCCTGTGCGTGTTAGCAATTCCATGGTCTTGGTGATGCCCTGAGTGCCTCAGTGAGGGAGGTGGGCCTACGTTGGACTTATTTTGGTGTCTTGAACCATTATGAAGAGCAACTAATCTCTGAGTAGAAGCTGAATAACCATTCTATAGAGTTTGGCCTTTGGGAGGCAAATCAGAGGTGAGGAAGTATGCTCCCTGGTCCATGAAGTAACCATTGGTGCCCAGGGATGTGATATCCTCCAAAACGACTAATTATTCAGGAACCCAACCAATTATTAGGTGTCCCAACCTAGTGCTACATGAAATAGAGAGGTTTTCTTTTTTTTTTTTTTTTTTTTTTTTTAAAATTTTTTTTTTTTATTTTACACAAAGAGAGAGATTAAAANTTCATTTGACACAGAGAGAGAGATTACAAGTAGGCGGAGAGGCAGGCAGAGAGAGAGGAGGAGGCAGGCTCCCTGCGGAGCAGAGAGCCCGATGCGGGCCTCGATCCCAGGACCCTGGGATCATGACCTGAGCCGAAGGCAGAGGCTTTAACCCACTGAGCCACCCAGGCGCCCGAAATAGAGAGGTTTTCATTTTACCTGGGCTCTTGAATTATAACATGTTCCCTTTGCTGTGGTCCTAGGAAGGTAGGAGATCCTGGCTGAGGGGGAAGGGAGTCAGTATAGGTCAGTTTTCAAACTTCTTTCAGGAAGGGGGTAAATGTTCCCATCTGTCAGTTTTGTCTCTCACACAGAAAAAAACTACAATAGGTGGGAAAGTGTGGTCCCTGCTGGCAGCAGGGACAACATCTGAATATTTGTTATAAAAGAAAACTCTCATGACTCTGGAGGTATGATCCAAAAGTGTGTTTGAGTACATCCACCAGGTGATTCTGAGGGATGCTGGTTTGAGGACCACTAGGCTTGAGGACAGTGAAGTGTCGCTGTGCCCCTCTCCACATGGGGCTTTGGGATCAGACCCTGGTGATGGAGGAGGCTATGGCCCATGCTCCTGCTGCCACTGCATGCTGAAGGACTCACTTCTTAGTATATCTTTGAGAAGAGATCATTCCCTAGTATCACCACAGTCACTGGATCCTCAAACCTTTCTGAGACTGAGCCCGGAAAGAGGAATCTCAGATAATGAGGTTTTCCCATAAGGGGGCAGAGAGTTGCTAGGGCTGAAGCTCATGCCAAGAGCATTGGGTAGGAGGAATTTATTCTAGCACCTAATACATTGAGAATTAAGGAACACTATCTTTCTTGTCACCACAATGATCCTCTCCCTTCTAACAGAACAGCTTCAGTTTTAAGGCTCATAAACCCATTGTCAATCTTGGTCTGGAAACCTTTCTTCAGGTACTTTCAGGGATATCAATATGGTATTTTTTTTCATCAATCTTATACAGTTAGGTAGCTGGTCCTTCTGTAGTGAAAAAAGACAAAAACCAAAATCAAACAAAATTAAACATTAATTTATTCTCTACCGTGGGGTAATTTTCTTGCAGGAAAAAAAACCCACCTAAAATATTTGAACTCAAAAGAATCCATCTTTTCCTCCATCTTATTTTGGTGTGTTTGAAGATCTGGCTATTACTTCTCATGACTATATTCAGAAAATAAAATTCTAGAACCTATGTTGGCTCTACAACTCTGTCAGGAAGCTAATTCAACCTAACCTCAAATCCTGATCCTAACAATTTCTCCCTGTATCTTTGTAGTCAGTATTTTGTGCAGAAAGGAAACAGCTGGTCAGCATCTTACATGTAATTGGCCTAGGCATCATGACCGATTTTGGCAATGGTTGTTTCATCATCACCGGTGGGGGCAGTTTTAGGGATGGATACTCAAATGACACCAGATCTCAATCAAATAAAATTTCCAGGGAAATTTTGATCAGTTCCCTGCTGGTAAAATGGTTATAATCTTTTGGGAATGAGAATTAAATGGAAAGGTGATTGTGACCATATTCTTGCAGTGAGCTCCATCTGGACAGAAGCAATTCCTTTGAGAAAAACAAGTCTGGTAAGCTCTGCTGAGAGAACTTTTTACATCAGGGCAATTTCATTCCAGCCAACATAAAACGTGATCTCAAAAGACTTCAACTTTCAAAATGTGATAACCTCTTACCATAATGTAAAGAACAGAAGATGATAGCTTTGCTTCTCTTTTAATAGGTCTACGATGGCATTACTATTCATGGATCTGGTCCAATAGACTCTCTCTGTGAAATCATTATAAGATATAGGGAAGGCTCATTGTTTCAAAGCCCCTCAAAACAGGATTGTTGTAACAGGATCGCTTAAATCATCTGAATTCTCTTCTTTGTTACTCTGTTAGTGTTCAAAGGAAATTAATGTTCAAATGATGACACCAGAGCTTAAGAGATCCTTTAATATCAAAAAAAGATTAAATTATCCCCACTGAACTGTAACTGTAAAGGAGGAAAGAGGGAATTAGCAAAGTTTTAAGAGATTTACAAAACCAATTGGAATAAAACTACAGTAGGATTATCAGTGGTAATTAAAATTATTAGGTAAAGTATTTGGGAATACAATGGTCATAAATTGTCAAAATATAATCCTGTTGACAGTTGCAAAAGGAAAAATATACCAGAGGCATCTGGCAGTAGCTACTTAACGTCATCAGAGTTAGTATCACTGATAACAGTCGGACAGTCCACATCCTTCAATGGGATGGAACTTAAAGTTTACAGCATCTCCTAAAATTATTTTTTCCCAAAGTGTCTACCTTAGATCTCATCGAGCTTTAAGACCTAATCTTCATTATGTAAGATATAAAGGACATAGAAGAACAAGTTAAATCACACAATAAAGTAATACTTAGGCAAATCCAGAATGTGGGTCTTTCTGTAAGACCGCTGTCCTGATCTCTTCAGAGAATCCATTTCCCACCCATTGTGGTAAGCTGAAAAATGGCATACCAAGATGTCCAGAAATTAAGAAATCTTAATCCTCAGGACCTGTGATTATCACATTATATGGCAAAGTGGAGATGCCATTAAAGATCTCGAGTTGGGGAAATTATTCTCTTTTGTCTGAGTGGGCCCTTATAAAAGGGATTGAGAGGGAGATTTTACTAAATAGAGAAAAGTTGATATACTCAGAGGAGCAGACCTTGGAGGGGTGTGTCCAGGAGCCAAGGAATGCCAGTAGCCTCTAGAAGGGGAATGTGCAATGAATGGATTATCTAATGGGACTCCCTTAGGATCCAGTCCTGGTATCTTGATTTTAGCCCCTTAAGAGTCATTTTGAACTTCTGACCTCCAGAATTGTAAGAGAATAAATTTGTGTTGTTTTAATTGTGTTGTTTAAATTTGTGGTAATTCGTTATAGTGGCAGTAGGAAACAAATATACACGGAAGCAACATATAATGATAAAGAAGCACTGGGTGCCTGGGTGGCTCAGTGGGTTAAAGCCTCTGCCTTCGGCTCAGGTCATGATCTCAGGGTCCTGGGATCGAGGCCCGCATCGGGCTCTCTGCTCAGCGGGGAGCCTGCTTCCTCCTTTCTCTCTGCCTGCCTCTCTGTCTACTTGTGATCTCTCTCTGTCAAATAAATAAATAAAATCTTTAAAAAAAAAAAAAAAGAAGCACAGGGAGGTGGCGATCTATTTGGTTTAAGAGATTAGAGATAGAGCAGCTAGATGCATCGCCTGAATCCTGGCTAGAATTCTAATTTATCCAAAGCAGATATAAAATGCAATTTTTGAAATACTTAAGAATTTGAGTATTGCTATTATATGATGATGTAAAAACCATTGCCATTATTTTCCTATTTTGAGAGATACATTCCAAAGTATCTGAGGACAAAGCATCATGATTTTTGTATTTTTTTCATTTAAATACATATAAAGAGGGAGAGAATGTTATAAAGCAAATTAAGACCTGTTAATAATTGTTGAAACTGGGCGATGGTATGTGAATTCATTACACCAATCTTTTCTTCTTAGTATTTTTGAAGGTTATTCTTAAGAAGAGGGGAAATTCTATAATGATGTACACAATGAAGTTTTTTTTTTAAAGTTATTCAGGTAAAAATGTTCATTCAAATGTTCAAGAATGCCATTGTATTATTTAGGGTATTCTAACTCAAAACTTCTACATCTGAGTAGCTGAAACAAATGAAATTTTATTTTTCAATCATACAGCAGTCTAAAGTGGGTTTCTAGCCTGAAAGATTTGGGAAGCTTACCTGTGAGCCTACAGGGCCCTTGGCACCTTGTACTGCAGCCCCGCCATTCCCCAGAATCTTTGATAGCTCATAGCAGAATCATACAGGAGGTTGTCCATGGTCATCACTGTAAGAGTGGCCCATCAGTTCATCCCATGTCCCATTAGTTGTAACATAGTCCAATGACCACATCTAAGTGCACAGAAGTTCAACATTGTCAGCCACTTGAATCTCAGGAGAAAAGCCCTTTTATTAATACCAAGCAGGCAATGCCCAAATTCCTTCTTCTGGATGGGTACCATTCAGAAGTACCATGATTCCTCCAAGGAAATGTGTTAGGAGAGATCTAAACTGCCCACAGCATTTTATTGACCATAAATCTAAAGTAAAATCATTGAAAGAAGCCATTAAAACAATCCTACTGGAAATTCTCATTAATGTCTTATCCCTTATTTATTTCCTGAGAATAAAAAAGTTATTGAATTAGGTTAATATTGCATCACTTTATAAACACATGTACATACACACACACACACACACACACACACACACACACACACACACACATTGCCAACAAAATGGAAATGGATTTTTAGATGCCACCAAATTTTTTCCTGCAATCATGTGAGTGTAGCCACATGTGACTAATGATCTGTAGAACAATTGATGAAGTGGCTCTGCCCTGTGCTTCCTTTAGTCTCATATTCTTCCTGGCTTCAATTTTGCAGCTTAAACTATAACTTCAGGCATTCATTCCATTCCCCCCATTCGTTCAAATAGCTAGTAACTTGCAGGTGAGCACTATAGTTGGAGGCCTGAAACAATAGGATCATTTCCATATTCATCTAAAAAGTTGGAGGGAAGATGGATTGTAAGAATAAAGAGACAAATGTAATATTTTAAGGTGCTCTCAGATACAAATGTAGGAGAAAATGACAACGGTCATTTTCAGTTATATACGGATGGATAGAGGCCAATAGACGTTCTAGAGGCAGTGATGCTGGAGTAGAGTTTTAAAAAATAAATGTGGTATTTTCTAGGCTAACAGATGAAGTCATTTGGAGTGAAAATTTTGCCTGCTATGAAGTGTCTTCTGTAGAAGGGTGCTATTAATCTCTTTGTCTAGGAGATTTTTCTACTATCACTTCTTGTGGTAACTTCCTAAGTCCTGAGTCTAATATTCTTTTTTTTTTTAAGATTTTATTTATTTATTTGACAGAGAGAGAGAGAGAGAGAGAGACCACCAGTAGGTGGAGAGGCAGGCAGAGAGAGAGGAGGAAGCAGGCTTCCCGCTGAGCAGGGAGCCTGATGCGGGGTTCAATCCCAGGACCCTGAGATCATGACCTGAGCCGAAGGCAGAGGCTTTAACCCACTGAGTCACCCAGGCGCCCCTAATATTCTTGGGTTATTCCCATCAGCAAGGAGTGATGCCATGTAAAGTCATAGAAGATCCACTATCATTTGGTTCCAGGCTACATTGATCTCAAATTGTTGATACTCTGTCTGGTGAGCCAAGGAAGTTTATTTTGCTCTATAGCAATTAGTGTCTTTTTCTTAGATTTATTTTTTAAGGGTCACACTCCCAAAAAATTTGAAGTCATACTTATTAGAATCTGGGCTTAGCAATACATTATTCTAGGACTCTTGAAGGGAAAATGTCTTTATTCTACCAACTTAGCTGTAGGTAACTGTGATTTAACAAACAAAAATTTTTATAAGATTATGAAAAGCATAACAGTGACAATTACAATAAAGTGTTCCTAATCTTGGGCACCTTTCTCTAAAAATCAATGCATAAAATCTTTGTTTTCAGCTCTTTCCCTGAATAAACATATAATGTATTTGGTCAGTTAGTAGAAATAGTGATAGCTCAAGGTAACTTTTTCAGGGAAGGGGAATGTCTTCCTAAAAATCACCTATTTGAGCAGTTATGGATTTATCTACTGTAAATATGTGTTGAAAGCACCTAAGTAAAAAATTATGAAAATGCCTTGTCCCCCTTTTTTCCTGTATGATAAAATACTTTCATTGTCCCACTGGAAAAAGCCTACCCTATGGCCAGAAAAAAAAATCTGCAAATGAGAAAGCTTCTGTAATTTTAAGGAATAGCCCAAACTGGGAACTACCTAGATATCTATCTAACTAGTAGCAGAACGGAGAAATAAATTTTGCTATATTTTTATAATAGAATACTACACAGCAATAATAACATTAAAATTATATCCCATAATATAGGCAGTTTCTCACAGACATAATGTTGAACAGAAGCAGCGAGATCCAAAAGATATGTTTGACTCCATTTGTATAAAGCGCAATAAGTAAGCTATGCTTTAGAAGCTAGTATATTTGGTTATTCTTGAGCAGTGGCTTATAAATTGGAAGGGAAAGAATACATTGAAGTCTGTGGTTCTGGTTTTCTGTTTCTTAATCTGGGTGTGTGTTACTAAGGTGTATGTGGTATGTTGCAATGTGTCAATCTGTGTATTCATGTGATCTGCCCTTTTATTCTATAGTGTGTGTTGGATTAAAAAATGGACACAAATTCTTTGTTACTCTGGTCAAGGGTCAGTGTCTGTTTCCACTCTTTGAGTGTGGGCTAGTCTTAGTGACTTCTTTAATGACAGAATGCAGACTATGTGACATTCTGAGATTACAGGCTGAGTCATACAAAGCCTTAACTTTCCCCCCGCCTATTGGAAAACCATCTGTTGGAATCTTGAGCCAATCTAGCCTTCTGATGACCCTCAGGTAGTCATGCTGTGAGCAAACCCAAGCCACTAGGAGAAGCCAGAGGCAGGTAGTTTGGTGGACGGTTTTCCAGTCATCACCAGTGAGGTAGAAGACATGTAAGTGAAGCTGTTTTAGATCCTTCTAGAGCAGAGCTTCTGTCAGCTGATTATTACCAAGTGACTGAGTTGATATCACATCAAAAAGGAATCACTCAGCTAATTCTTATGAAAAATTCCATCTTTCAAAATCATGATGTATGATAAAAATAGCTGCTGGTTTAAGCCAGATTTTGGAGGAGGAGGTAGTTTGATACACACCAGTAGATAACAAAAATAGATACCTTTAATAAAAAGCTTTTTTGATCTCAAAGTAATTTATGATATTTTAAATATGTAAGTTGTTCATTGACAGAGGCAGCTTGTTTATGGGCTGCTGAAAAGGCTTCCAACTGAAAGTACATACCATTCATTGAAATGATTTTAAAGCTATGGCTAGGTCTAAGATTTTTTTTTCACAGTATCACATTGTTGCTCATTGCAGAAATATGTTATTTGAACAATATTTTTGACAATAATTATAACAAAAGCCTAAATTCAATATAAGACCAACCACATATGGCAAATATCACTGATAATTAAATTATATTTTAACAATGGAGTTTTTATAGCATAATTTCAAGGCCACAGAATCGATGAGATAGCAAGACTTGATATGATTTTTCTATTGGTATTTTCTATATTTCTATTTTTCTACTTTTTTTATATTAACACATGTAGGCCTCACTTTATTTACTCAAAATGATTCTATCAATTTGGAAAATGTTGATAAAATCACCCCTCCTTGTTTCTTAAACTTTTATTTAAAAAATAGCAAATGTTAGAATTATTTTTATTATAATAGCTTTTGTATTTTTTCCTATTTGTAAGTCAAACAAATGTTTTTATCTTATCCATTCGGTAAATAATGATCTCAATGTATTTTAAAAGTGACAAGCTAAGAACAGAAAACCTCAAATTTAGCATGTTATTGAAAGGAATAAAGAGAAGTAGATTTATTATGAACTTTCTATGCAAGTAATAATAGAGTATACATGACTTTGAAGGGTTATACTAACTCTTTTATGGACTTGGAGGTAGAATGGCAAGTGACCTTAAGGGAAAAAATTAACTGCTGGCTGTTACCCTGCTATTCGGTGTACATGTCCTATCCTTTTGGACGAGTTGGAATTGGTACACTTGCTTCAACATTGCAACAGAATGAAACTCCAGATGCTCACAGATGGTAAGCCTACAAACTTAATTAAAAATCATGCTTTATTATCACAAAACAGGAAAATTGAGAAAGCTTTGCCCAAAGAAAATGTTTGTTTTCCTCATCTCATCTCCAACCATCCAGAAAACTTTAGGGGTCATGGAAGTAGGAAAAAAAATCTTGCTTTTGCCAGGCAAGGGAGAAAATTAGAGTTCTAGGCCATTAACCTAAATACTGCTTCAAATTCAAGGTTAACAAACAGTTATGAATTATGTGCTATGTGTCCAGCTCTGTCTTATTAATCATGGTATAATGAGATATTATAAAAAAATAACCATCCAACAAATATATATTGAGCACTTATATTCTGGACATGATCTATATTTCATTATAAATTTTTCTTATAATTGTTGAGAGCACAATTTTACTCTATTCAGGTACTGAAATGAGATTAATTGACCATCCTATGTGTATTTATATACTCTTTAGACGCTAAGAGAGTTTTTCCCTTCGCATTGCAGACCTTTATTGTTTTTTTACAAAAACCCGTATGTTAATAGTATTGCAATTTAAAGATTATATTCACTGAACGCAGTTACTTGTTTCTCTGGATGCTCAGTCTTGACTTGATAGTATTGTAGCTAGAAGAGTAGAATATAGAGAGAATAATCTCTCATAGGTCTACTTCTTTGAAGTGTTTTATAGCCTGTTAGAGCTTTATGCAATTGTTAGAAGAGGTGTGTCAATTTAAAATATATTACCTCTGTTGAAAATAAATCACCACCCTCCTATTAGCTCCTCTAACTTTCCTCATAGAAATATGAAAATATCTAGTTTTCCTCTTTTGACGTTACCTTTCATGTATTATCTGTAGAAAAAGTGTTTTTCTAAAAACTAACGTCTGTGTTTGTATGCATTGAGATAAAGGTCAGTATTCATATTATCTTAGGCCAGTTATTCAACAGTTTAACAAATAAAATATTTATTTATCCGAATATCTAGATTCTATTTATCTATTAAATTATTTTAGTATATATAAATGTATTGATTCTCTTAAAGATTAATTTTGAAGAAAATCACATATTTGAATCATCTATTTTGATCATTACTCTTGTTCAGTCTTTGGAAACATTTTCTGCTTTTTTTTTATAGTCTGTTACATTTTTTCTATCTAGGATTGTTACTGTAATTTCTAAGCAGAATATTTTACTTTTTATTTTTTTTAAAGATTATTATTTTTAAAGATTTTTTTACAAGAGAGAGAGCATGCATGAGTGAGAGAGCACAAGCAGGGGGAGCAGCAGAGGGAGAGGGAGAAGCAGACACCCCACTGAGTAAGGAGCCCCATGTGGGCTGTGGGGCTCAATCTCAGGACCCTGAGATCATGACCGGAACCAAAGGCAGCCACTTAACTTCGATTGAACCACTGAGGTGCCTCACCTAAGCAGAATATTTTATTGTTCATTTATATTTCCTTTTGTTTCACATGCAGAATCTTATTAGTAATGATGATTATGATTTTTTCTTCACTTTCCCAATATTTCTACATTTAATTTATTTTCTTGTCTTATTATAGTGACTAGCACTTCCAGAAGAATCATAAATAGTAATTCTTCTAAATACATTTTTGTTTTTCCCATGTTACATTGAGAATGAATATTCTTGGACAATTAAAAATGCTCATTGGTAGATGCATACCCAGCAACAGTGCTTAATGATCATAAGTAGACCTGCATGGGATTGTGTATGGTAGATTTATTCATAAGTTTCAACTGGAAATAAACAAAATGTCCATCAAAGATAGAATAGATTAAAAATTTGTGGAATATTCACATAATAAACTAAATATCAGTAAAAATTATAGCAAACTATTAATACAGGCAATTGCATGTATAAATCTCAAAAAAAGTTCTTTTTTTTAAGATTTTATTTATTTATTTGACACACAGAGAGAGATTACAAGTAGGCAGAGAAGCAGGCAGAGAGACAGGGAGAGGAGGAAGCAGACTCCCCGCTGAGCAGAGAGCCCGATGCGGGCCTTGATCCCAGGACGCTGAGATCATGACCTGAGCCGAAAGCAGAGGCTTTAACCCACTGAGCCACCCAGGCACCCTCAAAAAAAGTTCTATCAAGCAAGATCTAAAAGAAAGATATCATAGGATTCCATTTCCATGAAATTTAAGGGCAGTAACATTAATTGATAAAAAATAAAGATTAGAATAGTAACTTTCTGTCATAGAGTGGAGGATATTATTGGAAACAAAAAGGCGTCTCTTGAGACCTTCTGTGAAGCAAGAAATATTCAGTATTTTGATATTTTGATCTTGAAGTAGTTACACAAGTACATAATTACATAAAATTGTGTTTAGCTGTGTCATGATAATTTGTGCATTTTATTGTATCTGTTTTACCTCAAAAAATGAGTAAAACCAATGACAATAGGAAAAGAATGATGCAGAAGGAGTTTTACTTTTAGCTAAAAGGTAGAGGCTCATGGTAGATAAATGAACCTACTAAAACAAAACAAAACAAAACACTAGATTGACCATACAAAATCAGGAAAAGAAATTACTTGAGAGCTTCTATGGCAACTAGAACTTGAATCAACACCTGTGCATTCTATAAGCCTCTTTTCTTTTGGTGACAGTTGCAAATTCATGGAACATAAAAGGTTAAGAAATCCAGGCAGAGGGCCAAGGCTAGGAGGTGGAGAAATCAGCAGAACTTTGAGGGGTCACATAAATCAGAGGAAATCAAAATTAAAATGGACTGTAGTCAAGGCAGCTAGAACTTAAAGGGCCAAGCTCATGGTGGCTCAATCTTAAAAAACTGTTTTCTCTTTCTGGTATTTGCAAACTAGTTTTATCAAGGTAGGGAACTGAAGAACCAGGCAGAAAGCCATTGAAAATAGAGCAATATTATTTGCAGTCTTACACAAGTGAAGAGAGGAAAAAATGGAATACCAAGACAACTAAATAAGAGAAGGCTTAGTTATCGCTAGAGACTTTCAGGTAGAAGCCTTGAAGAGCTACTTTGGAGTAGTGCAAGTTATTGGCAAAATCTGACCTCTAAGTCAGTCCAATCACTTGTTTAGTGCCATTTCCTGCAAACTATCTATCAGAATATAGAATGAACCTTTTCTGGATTAAAAAAAATCTTCTGGAACTTCCACAGTTTTTCATACATGATGGCTGACATTAAAAACTAACACCAAATATACCAAGAAAAATATAAAAAATTAAAAAAAATTAAAGAAATGAACTCACAGATGATTCCATTATTGAAATTATTGGACATAGATATTAAAACAACTATGATTAGTAGGTTGAGAGAAACAGGTTACAAGCTGCATTACATCAGAGTCCTAGAAAATATAAAAGAAAATAAAATGAAATTCCGGAATTAAAGTTGGAGTAAATTATCTGTAATGGTTCATTAGTTGTGGTAAATGTATCACACTAAGGTGACATGTTAATAGTAGGGGAAACTGGTTGTACGGTATATGGGAATTCCGTGTATTATTTTTACAAAGTTTCTGTATATTTAAAACTATCCTTTTTTTAAAAATTAATTTATTTATTTGACAGAGGCACAGCGAGAGAGGGAACACAAGCAGAGGGAGTGGGAGAGGGAGAAGCAGGCTTCCCTCGAGCAGGGAGCCTGGCACGGGGCTCAATCCCAGGACTCTGGGATCATGACCTGAGCTGAAGGCACATTTAATGACTAAGCCACCCAGGCACCCCAATTAAAGCTATTCTATATTTAAAATTTTATTTTTAAAGTGAAATAATTGAAATTATGAGCTCAAGAAGGGAGCTAAGAACAGACTTTATAGAGAAAAGTGATTTATCAAAGAATGTTAAGTCAGCAGAAAGATATCTGGATTGAAAAAAAGAAGAGCAAATGGACAGAAAAGTCCAGGAAAGAGCATAAGGTAAATATAGGAAAATGTGAACAATTCCAGCTTTGTAATTGATCCCCCAAAGATAACGGAGAAAGAGAAAGGGATACAAACAATATATGAAGAGATAATGGACAAGAATTTTCAAAATTGAAGAAAGACATCAAGCCAAAGATTCAAAAAGCTCTATAAAACAATCAGGATAAATATATAGAAAATCACGCCTGGCTACATTGATGTATCACTCTTGAAAATAAAACAAAGAAAATCTTAAAAGCATTCAGGAAATCAATAAAACTGGTGGCAACTTCTCAACAAAAATGAAGGATAGGAGACAATAAAATAACACCTTTAAAATGCTTTAAAAAAATCCTAAAATTCTATACTCCATGGAAGTATCCTTCAAAGTTGAAGGCACAAGAAGTATATTTCCAAACAAACCTGGGAGATAGCTTCACCAAAAAAATTTTCCCAACAAGTTTAAATGGTGTTCTTTAGGCAGAAGGAAAATTATACTAGATGGAAAATAGAAATAAAGACCAATGGAAAAAGTTAATGTGTAAATATTGATGATATAAAATATGAGTATTGATGGTATAAAATAAGTATAATACAGTGTTTAAATACAAACACATGGTATCTGTATGTATATAGTATGATAGCAATAATATGAAAGCTCAAATTTGGATTGAGGTTGAACGGAGTTAAAAATATTCTAGAATCCATGCCTTGTGCACTAAATGGGAAAGGAACCAATTCGAAATACAATAACTGACAGATAAAAGGGATAGAGAGGCTGGCCTCCTATCACCCACAGGTGTGGACTTGAGCAGTATGGGAATGAATCAGGACAAACCATTCTCCTATCCTAAAGGTGTAGAGAAACACTCAAGGTACATGGTTAAGCAGACAAGTACAGTATGATGCAGTGGTGCTCTCACCATGATGAACAGGTTGCTAATGCGAGCAAGTAGGACTGGCATTCCTTTCAAATTTGATATATCAAGATAAGCTTCCTGTCAGAGCAAGTCTGAAGAATGGATATGAGTTATCTAGAGGAAAATATGAGGGAGTGTAGGGAGAACTTAGGCAAAGAGAACATGTAAAAAGACCCAGAAATCAGAGTATTTTCGGGGGAGTAAATATTATTCAGGATGGCTAAAGCACCATTGGAAAGAAGAGATTTTCTGGCATTTTGAATATTTAAAGTGTGTGTTATGGTGTGATATGGGTGTGTGTTTAAGTTCTGATCTTTGAGTTAGTGGCAGGAGGGTAGTTAACATTTGAAGTAGTCTAATCAGGAACACATTAGAAAAATTTTAATCAGGAGCCACGCTCCAAAGGCAGTTATTACCTGTGTTTCAATTAGCTTTATTTCTGATCAGTACTAAATGGTTTGGTAATTAGCATAACTCATGACAAATAATTTTTCTTTGGTGAAGTTAGAGATACCCCTGGTACTCTACAACTACTACCTGCCTTTGCTGGAGTTCAGTGTAAGAAGTTATCAAAAACCATAGCCTATGGGCCTCCAGAAGGACCAAGAGCCTCCATTAGGTCTGTTGAGGAAGGGTTCTCTCTGCTGTGTCTGCCAGAGAGTTAATCTTAGCTTTCGGAATGGCTGAATGACTTTTTTTGGTGCCTGTTCATTAACAAATGTTGATATGATGGGACTTGTTCTTAAGACTTGCTTTTGTTATACTGTAGAGCCTGACTATGAGATCACTGGGGAATCGACCTAGATGGACTTTGCTTATCTCTAACTATTGGAACCTGTCAATTCCTGCCCCTCCTCCCCCACAGTAACTGTGAATGATCAGGTTAGGTTAGGTGGGCTTCCAACAGAGAAGCACGCTGCATAAAATTTAGAGCACCTTGAAAGCCCCGATGATGGTTTAGATATCATCCAGGGCACAGAAGTACAGAGGGAGCCCTGAAGAATTTTATTCAGGATAATAACATGATCAGATTGATGTTTTGGGAAGATTAATGATCAGAATTGATGCAGTGGTTTTACAAAGTTTATAGAGCAGAAAGAGGTAAAACAAGTCAGGAGAGACACTGATGCCTCAGGTGGTTGTATCTGATTAGACTTTCAGGAGCTTAGGAAAGTTAGAAAAACTTCTACTGTCAGAATCGCCTGCACGTCATGGCTGAAATCATTGCTGAAAGTGTTCAGGTTGTGGCTTATGGATGGTACTTGTCTTTGATTTCCAACATTGACCCAAATGTTGGAAATCTGATGTTTTTTTTTTTTAAATATTTTATTTATTTATTTGACACAGAGAGAGAGATTACAAGTAGGCAGAGAGGCAGGCAGAGAGACAGGGAGAGGAGGAAGCAGGCTCCCTGCTGAGCAGAGAGCCCGATGCGGGCCTCGGGCCTCGATCCCAGGACGCTGAGATCATGACCTGAGCCGAAAGCAGAGGCTTTAACCCATGAGCCACCCAGGTGCCCTGATGGTTTCTTTTAAACTGGTGAGTTTACTTAAAAATCCATCAAGGCATCTGAAATATTTGTGTTCACAAAGCCAGCCTGGATATATTTCTTATTCTCAGCAATCAGATCTAGGACATAGATTTACCCATGGGTTGGCACTAAGGATGCTAGGCTTGCTGGTTTTACAGGATGACAGGGGACTTTGTCCTCATGCTTTGCTTAGCAGTGTAGATTTGCTCATTTATTTAGAGCTCGTAAGGAGGTTATCAGGAAAAAGTGATATAAACTTGGTCAACATGAATTGACTGTTCAAAGAAAATTTAGTTCAGGAATAACTTCCTTTATGAGTTAAACTTCAAATTCCATTTAGGAAAGAGTTATTCCTTTCCTTTCACTGAGAAATTTTGTCAGTACTTTGAGGCCCAACAGAATCACTTCACCGGGAGGTGTGGTGTTAATTGCTGCCAGTTGTTTTTTTGTTTTTTTTTGTTTTTTTTAAGATTTTATTTATTTATTTCACAGCGGGCGAGAGATCACAAGGAGGCAGAGAGGCAGGCAGAGAGAGAGGAGGAAGCAGGCTCCCTGCTGAGCCGAGAGCCCTATGCGGGCCTCGATCCCAGGATCCTGAGATCATGACCTGAGCCGAAGGCAGAGGCTTTAACCCACTGAGCCACCCAGGCGCCCGCTGCCAGTTGTTTTAATGAACGTGGAGAAATAGGATTTCTTTTAATATATATAGTTCTGGGACGTTACTGTTTATTGCTATGATGTAAGATATATGGTCTTTCTCCCTCTCTTTTCTTGCTCTCATTGATCTTTGCTCTTTCAGATTTATCTTATTCATGGATCTGCTATTTGGTTTCAAATGGATTATAGATATAACAATTGGGGCATTTTTGAAAGATCCTGCTCTGTTCATAGTAGGGACCCTTAGTCAATAAATAGTCAGATGATATGGTATACTTTCCTGTTGTTACTGATGCTGTATCTATTGTATGACCTAACTGAAGAATTTAAGTCTGTGTTGATAATTTGGCACCTTGCAAATGCACTGCATTCTCTTGAAAGGACAACTATAGACCAATAAAAAGAAAGCCGTATAGAAAAAAGTGATAACTCTAAATAGAAACAAAATAGCATGTCAAACAGGTTTCTTGTCCCCCAACTTAATTTACGACATGCATTTCCACTCATATTTAGATATATTTGTTAATTGGTGTATTTGAAGGTGGCAGTAAGATCTTAATCATGTGAAATCTGTAAGGACATATAAACTGAAAGTTACAAGGTGGCAGTGATAGGGCAAAGAGATATCACAGTTCCGAGAGGGTAGAATGATAAATTATCTGAGGAGACAGTCTGGGTGGCCCAGTTCTTAGTTATCGGTTTCACCTCTAGCACAGAGCTCTCATTGCCTTACAGTGAATCTGTGATCTTGAAGAGAACATTGTAGTCGGGAGAATTGAGTCCATTCTTATGCCCTGTCTTTGCAGTAATTTTAAAGGTCATATGTCTTTCAAATAATACTATTAGATTTGATGGTGCCAACAAGAGGTCAGTAAATATATTTATGATAGAAGGAAAAGATAGAATTATATTAAGGGAAAATCCCAAATCACAGCAATAAATTCCTCTCACAGAGCTGAACATAAAAAGGAAATCTTCAGAGGAGCTTATATCAGCAACCCTTGGAAATGTGTAAAGTTTCAGTTTGCATAGTTTTTATTTTGTTTTTTTATCTAACGGAAGAGTCTTTGAAAGCTTGTCAGAAAACATTTATTAGCTTACAAGGTTCCACTTACAGCCTGGTCCAATTCAAGAAGAGGTTTGGAGAGGCATGCATATCTGGTGCTTTTGGTATCCCGTATGCATAGAGTCACCCATGACTCGAGAGAATCAATGAGTCTTTATTGAGCATGTATACCCCTTGCCACCTCCCATGGCTCTTCCAGCACCTGATGCATACTTGGACCATGGAACTGACAATGATTGCTTCCACTGCATTGTGAGCTCTTAAAAAGCAGGGACTATTTCTTTATTCGGCTCTGCATCTTTAGCAGCTAGCAGAGTTCTGGCTCCAAGTGGAACTCAATAAAGGTTCTCTAAATAAACGATGAAGGGACAATGAAATTTTAAGTTGAGGGTGGGATGTGGTATGTTGTCTCATCTCTTCTAATTAGTTGAGAGTAGCTGATTTTCAATGTAGATTTCAGGAACTCATTTGATTGGTGGATAAAATCAAGAAAAGTGCGGAGATGAGGTTGGGGATGAGACATGGGGCAATGTCAGGAGATGAACAGTCGTTGGGAGGTTAGACATTTATTCCTGATTAATATATACCACCCAATATTCTGGCTTTGGACATTAGGATGATAAAGGATGTTGACACGGTGGGGTTAGGGAATTAAAAGCGACCAGTAAATAACATACCTTCTAGAGGAGGAAGATAAACCATGATGTCAATACATAAGAGAGGAAATTAGATGCTGCCAAGTGCTATGAAAAGGCCAAAAGAGGGTGAGGTGGCAAAGAGGCATCACAGCTAGTGTGGTCTGAGAAGTACTCTCTGAGGAGGTGACATTTGATGGAGGCTTGAATGATGAGAAGGATGCACCCATATGAAGATATGGCGAAAGATATTTTAAAGTGGGGAACAGCAAACGGGAAGGTCTGATAGTGGAAGAATTCATATGTTTGAGAGAGAGGGAAAAAATGCAGCTTGGATGAGTTTGTTGCATAAGAGTGGGTAGAGATCAAGTTGAGGAGGGAGATATGTGATGGGTCTTCAGGGATGTCATACATGGCGTTACTATTTACTGGCATGTACTTGGGGGTACCAGTTGTCAAAACACTGAGGTATTTTTATACTGCTTGGTAAATAGTCATTGACCCAAATGCTCCAAGTGCCTACTTTGGTGACCTCAGCCAGTGCCAGGGATCCCATGGTCTCCCTCATGCTCCAACAGCTAAAGGGTAAATGAGATCCACAACAGCAGCCCCCAGGGCCTTGCTCCATATCTTCCACCTGTACATAGTCTGTTGGTTAGTGTTCACGCTGTGCCCATGATAAATATCTTGAATATCACTTCTGGTTTTCGGCAATAGAGATGTAGATTTTATTCAAAGAGCAATGGGAAGCTGTTGGAGGTTTTCAAATAAAAGAGAACAAGGATCCAATTTAAACTTTAAAAAGATTACTCTGCCTGCTCTATGGAGGATATACCAATAGGGAGAACTGGAAATGGGAGCCCCAGCAAGAATAGATTATTTATAGGTGAGAAGTGATGGGACCTTAGACTGGAGTTCAAGCAGTAAGGATAATAAGCAGACTCAGGATAGAATTTAGAGATAGAGCTATTTGTTTTTTAAATTAATAATTAGATATGGGATTGGAAAGGCAGAAATTGAGAATGAGAGCAAGGGCATAGTGTAGTGATGCCTTTTACTGAGGTTGGAGAGTCAGGAACAGGTTTTTAGAGGGATGGGAATCCATAGTTAAATTTCCACCAAGTTAGGTTTGAAATCTCAATTAGACATTCAATTGGAGTTGTTGAGTTGCTGTTTAGTCACTTAGGGATAGATCTGAACAGTAGAGAAAGAGCATAAGAAGGGCGCCTGGGTGGCTCAGAGGGTTAAAGCCTCTGCCTTCGGCTCAGGTCATGATCTAGGGATAGATCTGAACAGTAGAGAAAGAGCATAAGAAGGGCGCCTGGGTGGCTCAGAGGGTTAAAGCCTCTGCCTTCGGCTCAGGTCATGATCTCAGGGTCCTGGGATCGAGGCCCACATCGGGCTCTCTGCTCAGCGGGGAGCTTGCTTCCTCCTCTCTCTCTGCCTGCCTCTCTGCCTACTTGTGATCTGATCTCTCTCTTTGTCAAATATATAAAATCTTAAAAAAAAAAAAAAACAAGAAAGAAAGAGCATAAGACCTATGTATAGAGAATAAATACATAGAAATTATGCATTGGGGCGCCTGGGTGGCTCAGTCGTTAAGCGTCTGCCTTTGGCTCAGGTCATGATCCCAGGGTCCTGGGGTCGAGCTCCACATCAGGCTCCCTGCTTGGCGGGGAGCCTGCTTCTCCCTCTCCCATTCCCCCTGCTCATGTTTCCTCTCTCACTGTGTCTCTATTAAATAAATAAATAAAATCTAAAAAAAAAAGAGAGAAAAGAAAAAAAGAAATTATGCATCAAAGACTAGTAAGAAGATGGTATTTGAAGCTATGGCAAGTCTCTTTTTTATCATAGAGTACATGTTAATATGAAGAAAAGAGGGCCAAAGACCTATTCTTGAGACACTGCATCATTTGAATGTAGAAGAAAATGCAGTAAAGGGGATTGAGAAAGACATACTGATGAGGCTGGCGCAAAACCAGTTGCAGTGATGTCTTGGAATAAAATAAAAAGTAAATATCTAACATATGAGAATACTGGGGCACCTGGGTGATTCAGCTGGTTGAGTGTTCAACTCTTGGTTTCTGCTCAGGTCATGACTTCAGGGTCCTGGGTTTGAGCCCAGGAGGGGTCACACTCTGCAGAGAGTCTGCTTAGGGATTCTCTCTCCCTGCCCCCCCCCACTTGTGCTGGTGGGTGCGTACTCTCTCTCTAAAATAAATCTTTTTTAAAAAACCTCCTTAAAATACGAGACTACCTTGACCTTCAGAGTGTGATATTTTTCCTAGTGTTCATCCTTCTCAATTTCAGCAATAGTGTCCTCTCCACGTAGCACTGGCTGGGAGTATGACACCTAGCTAGAAACCACATGACCCGGTCTCCTTTCTATATAAGCGAAGCCAGGGAACGAAGGCCTGGCCCGTCACATGTGACCAGAGTGAGGTTGTGATGTGTGCAGCATATGGGTCAAATACGTGAGGAAGGAAGTACTTGTTCTGTGCACTCTCTCCCTCCCAGGAGAGGGACAGAATTGGTATATTGGACTCAGAGATGGAGTCTCCACGTTGCAGAGGGCTGCACCAAACCGCTGGCCTGGGACTGCCAACTCAGGGACCGTTCTATAGAAGACAAACAATTTCTGCTTATTTATGCCTCTGTCATTTTGGCTCTCCTTGAAACAGCAGTTAACCTATGCACTAATTCAGCAGGTAAGGACGTTTTTAACAATATCTTGCAGGACTATCTAGGTAAGCCCTTATCTAGAAGGAGCTCTTCAATGTGGAAACACTTACTGACCTACACGTGAGCATCCAGCAACTGTTTTTTTTTTTTTAAAGATTATTTATTTATTTATTTTACACAGAAAAAGAGATCACAAGTAGGGAGAGAGGCAGGCAGAGAGAGAGGAGGAAGCAGGCTCCCCGCTGAGCAGGGAGCCCAATGCGGGACTCGATCCCAGGACCCTGAGATCATGACCAGAGCCAAAGGCAGAGGCTTTAACCCACTGAGCCACCCAGATGCTCCCAGCAACTGTTTTAATTGCTTGGGATACAACAGTGAACGAAGCAACCAAAAACTTCACCCCTTGCTGCACTCACATTGTAAACACAGTTTTATTTCTGAGGGTTAACTCTTTTAGCCTAGTCTTCTTCATCATTTCCATCCTCCATTTGGGTTGGCTACTGCAGTTTGCTGACAGTAGAGAGGTCCAAGCTACTTTTTCTGTTGTTGTTGTTCCTTACAGATACTAATTAAATCTTTGTGAAGCAAACTTCTATTGCATTCCATTAAGAGGGTTAAGTCCTCCAAACTTTGAGCGTTAATAATATTTTCCACTCACAGCCCATCTTTTGCATTCATTTCTGCACTATAACTTTGTCTGCCAGCACCTGTGTAAACTACTAAATCGTGTGTATACCTAGGGTAGGGACTTGCCGTTACTTTTTATATTCCATGTGCACATGTAACAAGCGCAGTAAACACTGCTTGACTATATGATCCAAATTCTATTCACCATCTTTTATCATTTATCATTAATTTGTTCATCAAACAACTATTATGACTGCTATGAATATGTACCGGGTCTGGTATATCAGATTCACTCATCCAGAGGTCATACAGAGAAGCAAAGACAAGAAAAAAGTTGAGTTCAAACCCCCATGAACTATTTAGGTCTTTTATTGTTTTTAATATTTTAATGACATATTGAGAGTACTGCCACTGGTGAACGTTCAACATGCCAGCAACAGAGACCAATGCTGAATTCCCAGTATGACATCATGGCTTGAGAAGAACTAGTCACTGAATGGCAAATAGATTGCATGTGCAAATTCTGGAAATGAGGATCTCAGCTGGCACCATAGCCAAGGGGTTATGATGTAACTGATCTGCTGGTATGGGATCCTACATATCATCATACCACACCAAAGAACTGAGTGAGTTCACAGCAAAAATGGTACACAGAAGGGCTCATATCGTTGGTGTCAACAGGGCACATCACATATTGCACTCCCAAGAAGCTGCCTATCAAAAAGTGAATGGAAACAGCCTCCAGGGGCCAGAGCCATAGCCGCAGATTGGAGGAAATACTTTTCAGGAGAAGGATGCTCTCCTCCAGGATACAATGTGCACCTTGACTCAAAGAACTTTCAATGACACTTTTACCCCCAGTAGGAAGAATTACATGGGTTCAAGGAGCTCAAGCGTTTCTACTTACCATTGCTTCCAGTGGCCACTTGGGAATATGTGCTTCCTATCCCCACCGCTCTGGGCTGAGCAGAGTTAGAGGTCCTGTCCCCAGTGGGGAAACACATGCTAGAGGGCATGGCAGGAGTGTCATTGAACTGTAACCTTGACCTCTAGCAGAGCATTTTGGGCTCCTTGTGTTTAAGGACTGCCAGGAAAAAAGAGACATCACAATCTTGGAAGGATTACCAAATACTGATCATAAAAAAAAAAAGTAGGACATGACACAATGAAGAGAAGGAGAAATATGTTCAGTCTCAGTTTTTGAAGAACCGAGAAATTTCTTAATTACTGTGGTTACTCCTATTTGCTACTTTAGAAACTTCCTTCTCTATTCAAACCTAGTGAGACATGGTTTTTTCATGAGAGGCAACAACTCTAAATTTCCACACACGTTTGCATATATGAAGGGGAACTCATGTTTGTCGGTTATACTTTTTACAGTTAGCTTAGTATTCTCTTGCAAATCCAATCATTAAGCAAGTTTTCATGTACATCTATGGAAATCGCAGGTACTTGGTAAGAGTCTTTTTCTTCAAAATACCTGTAAAGATTTGTAAGATCCTTAGCAAAAAGTTGCTATACAGAATGAGTCCATACAAAGTAAGGCATGTGCCACAGTGTTGTTATGCTTCAATGTGTAAACAGAATAGTCCCCCTTGGGATTTGTCATGTATTTTTTTTTTTTAAACTAGGAAATAAATTCCCAGTGAGTTTGAACTTGCTTGAATGGCTCATGTAGACCTGGTATGTTCTGAACTCAATTCTCTGGTTTCATATTTAGAAAGGAAAAAGAAATCTGAATGTCAATAGAAATAATAGCTAGGGGATATTTGAGCCCTATGGGCACAAGGAATCATCTAGTCTAGGGCTCTACAAGCTGTATGCCTCCAAACTCCAGATAGATGACAGGAGTCAGATGTTGGAAAATAAGATGTGATGGGCATTGTAACAAACTGGAGAAAGGCTGTTTTTTCTAAAGGCAATCCAAACAAAGAAAAAAATAAAAAAACCTAATACTCCTGCAAGTTTTAGCCAGTGGGCCACCATTGATGACCCCTGCTAATCTAGCCAAACACTTATTTATTTATTTATTTATTTATTTATTTATTTATTTATTTATTTACTAATGAGATTCCTGAATACAATGATTGTAGAAACTGTAATATAAGAATGAATATTTTCACAGGGAATTTGAAGGAAATGTTCTAGAGATGGAATTCAAATCTCCTGACACCCAATATAACGCTGTTTCTCTTAGAGGTTGATGTCTTTGAGATTGAATAAAGTTTGGTCTATTCAACCAGACATTCCCAAATTCCATTCAAGATTTAACAATTATTTTCAAATGCAACTATAATGTATTAGATTCACTGCAATCTAAGCTCTTAGAACTGCAAAAAGCTAGATAGTCTTTTCTGGGGTATTTGGATTGTAAGGCAAACATGATACATGATGTCAAAAAAATGTGTTTATGTATTTCATCAGTGAAAAATAATTTCTGTTTGAGCAATTCCGTTAATTTTCCCATGTGGTGGTATTTTTAGTTTCTAAGTCAGGCATGTCGATGCGCAAGGAAAAAAAGCAATTTACAACTCTGCAAAGAAATACAGCCTCTTCCACTTCATTTGTGTTTCATCTTGATTATCAACACATTTGTCACCCCCCTGTAATTTATTCATTATTTTTACCAGAGGAATATGAAGGGAAAAAAGAAGATAAGTGCACTTGTCAAAATGTGAAACAGATGCTCTAACAATGATTAGAGACAATTAATGTTCTCAGGATGAAGCAACAGGCTGGATTTGTGTTTAGCTTCACATTTTTACAGCAAACAGACTAGGGGAAGATGCAAATGTGAAATAAAGGCTTTATTTTCCAAGCAAAGAAAAATAGTATTCTCTGAGTACATTGTTGTGCATTTCTGTTATGATCTGACAGTTTAGATCTTTTCAGCAAAATCATTAAGAACAATGGGACCATATGCAAATTGAGCATCTTTGAAGAGTGTGATTCAATGACTCTTTCCTCTGAATCACCAATTTGAAAGTGTACTTCCATGCAAATGGCTATGGGTTGGTGGACTGACAAGCAGAATGAAGATAAATGTTCGTGTCTGATCACACTTTAATTCCAGTTGAACACAAAGAAGTAAGTGCCTCCAACTACCTTTGCAATATATTCTTTTATTGAAATAAAGAGCTTTCAGTTCCATCATCTTCTGGACTCCAACAATATTTTCTTCTACCCCCATCTAGATGCCTACTCCTGCAGTCCCCCAATAGACCTTATAATCAATTTAATCTCATTCCTTGACCATCACCTCTATCTTGATAGCCCAGTTTCTTAATCCATCCACCCACTCCAGTATTCCCCATCAAACACTTTTCCAACCCCATGAAATTTATTATTGCTGTAGCCAATATCCAGTTACTCTCTGCTTTAAGATTTGTGGGAAGATCATAGTACTCCACACACAAGTCTGGACTCACTTCAAAGTTATGACCTCTCAAATACCAAATGTGTCCTCAACACTGACAACCAATCTGATGTGTTAGGGTAGAGTAGGCTGTGGGAAAAATAGACGCCAAACACACAATGGTGCAGCAGAAGTTTACCTTTCACTTTTGTCACAGTCCTAGGTAACTCATTAGGTCAGGTCAGATGATTCTCCTCTACTAATGATCTAGGGGCAGAGACTTCCTTTATCTTCTTGCTTTGTCATTGCCAGAGACTTAGTCATTGACTGCATCTAGTTGGCAGAAAAGAAAAGAGAGGTACATAAAGAAGACTCTTCTGTGTCTCGTTTGAAAATAACACATGTTCTCACATGCCATTAGATAGAGCAGAATTGCAGCCACCATCTTTTTTTAAATTAACATGTAATGTATTATTGTTTCAGGGTACAGGTCTGTGATTCATCAATTTTACACAATTCACAGTGCTCACCATAACACATACCCTCCCCCAATGTCCACCACCCAGGCCCCCATCCCTCCTACCCCCCACTCCACTCCAGTAACCCTCAGTTTGTTTCCTGAGGTTAAGAGTCTCTTATGGTTTTTCTCCCTCTAGGTTTCGTCTTGTTTCATTTTTTTCCTCTCTTCCCCTATGATCTTCTGTCTTGTTTCTCAGATTCCTCACATCAGTGAGATCATATGATAATTGTCTTTCTCTGAGTGACTTATTTCGCTTAGCAAAATACACTCTAGTTCCATTCATATTGTTGTAAATAACAAGGTTTTGAATTTTTTTTGGATGACTGCATAATATTCCATTATATATATATATATATATATATATATATATATATATATAT
>LNAC01000055.1:4426973-4464811 GCA_002007465.1 Ailurus styani | reverse complement strand
TATATATATATATATATATATATATATATATATATATATATATATATCTCACATCTTTTTTATCCATTCGTCTATTGATGGACAACTAGGCTCTTTCTATAGTTTGGCTATTGTGGGCATTGCTGTTATAAACATTGGGGTGCACGTGCCTCTTCAGATCACTACATTTGTATCTTTGGGGTAAATATCCAGTAGCGCAATTGTCGTAGCGTAGCTTATTTTCAACTTTTTGAGGAACCTCCATACTACTTACCAAAGTGGCAGCCACCATCTTTTTAAAGACCATCTGAAAACTGTAGTCTAGTTCTGTGACCAGGAAGAAGTAAAAAATAGCATCTTTCCAAGTGAACTGAATGAAACCTCAAGAGAGAAAATGCATAGATGAACCAAATCAACCCACAGGATCATGAAAGAAAATCATTTAATTTAGCCATTAGGCTTTTGGATGACTTGTTAAGATGCAATAGATAACTAGAAGGTTAGGCCTAAACACTAAGCATCACTCATGTATATTTTCTACATCTGAGAAGTCACAGTCTGGTGAAAGACTTTAAAGAATGAATTAAAATGTGAATATTAGGAAATTATGGTGACTGACATGAGAGGTATGAGTATATGCAGGTAAAGAAGAGGAAAATCTTGTTTAGGGAAGTATCATTTGAGGTGGGTTTTGAACTGGCTGTAGAAATTCTCTCATTTCTATTTGATAAAGGTGGATATAGTGAGGGAATTCTGTAGAGAAAACAGCTTAAGAAAAATCTATGGTGGCCAAAAGTTAATTGCTGCTAAGGTTTGGGAACTTCATATTATATATGTATGTGTGTGTGTGTGTGTGTATAAATCATATTTATGATTTGCATATTTACATATAAATATAAAATATTTAAAAAATAAACATATATACATATTTATATTTTATACATTTCCTTATAAATCATATATATGACTTATGTATAAATATTTATATATAAATATAAAAATACATGTATATTATATATACATAAATTTTGTCAGAACAATCTATCAAGGAAGGAATTAATTAAATCAGATTCAAATGTAGTACTGAAAACCTAGACTCTTTTTAGCATGGCACTGTGCCTCAAGGAAACGAGAGAAAAAAGTGGGAAGCATCCTTTAAATAGCAGGTTGGAGCACTTCAATAGAAAAAGATGAAGGCTCTGCAAGAGCTTGTCTTTAATCAGAGTAGCAAAATGGACCCAATAAAAAGTTCTCTGCAGGGAAACTCATGTTCTTACTGCTTCCTAAAATAGTCACAAGATTTCCTTTTTTAAACCGTTTGCTGATTTGACCATGTAAATTTGTAATGTGGAATCCTTTCTAATATTCATTTTATTGATGTAAATATTAAAATAAGCATTATTAAATTATTGGAGAATAGGTAATTCAGTCAGTTTTCTGGGTAGCAGATTTAAATCTTTATACACCATCTTGATTTTAGAGCATGAAGTAGTCTGAGATTTTCTCTTTTATCCTTTCTCAATTTTTAGATAGGAATACTTAAGCTCAAAATCGTTAGAATTCACACAAATTAGCTACAACAGTAATGGCGGGCGGCGGGGTGGGGAAAGTTAGCTAGCCAGCAAACAAAAGTATGATCCAGGTATTTGACTTCCAAGTAAGTGCCTTGCTATGTTAAGTTCACTTATTTTTAAAGACTTCTTTTGAAGAAGTCATCTGTTTGTCTCTCTCTCAGTAAATATAATATCAGAAACATAAGCACAGTCTTTATTTGATTTTCAGAGTAAGTTATTAGAGGACTGACAAAATGCTCTGTTATGATTATTTAAGATTGCAGATATGTAAAAAAAAACCTTTTGTAAATCTATATTGGCTTAAGGCCACATCTTGAAAGTAATTTTAGGTTTATTTAAAAGATTCCTTCATATAATCTTTTTTCTCTCTCCTGTTCTTTAGTGCAGTAGTTTAATTTTATGGAATCCTATTTGCATTTTTTGTAAGAAGAAACATTTACTATATTACTGACTATAAAAGTAAGGCATGACTATAATAGAAAACATGGAAAATACAAAAGAGTATTAAAAAACCACGTATAACCTCTCCACCTGTGCATAAGTTTCAGTTTTCTTTATTCCCTACTATTATCAATGAAAATATCTTATTCCTTGTAGATCCAGAATTTAATTCTGTCCCCAAACACTACCTACAGCTTTACGTACGTAGTAAGAGCTGAAAAAAATACATTTTGAATAGAAAATAATGTATTTCATTCCCTCTTTCCATATCTTTTATATACTTGGGATTGTTCTATATTAATGAACTTATGCCTCCCCAACATCTTGTGCTCAACATATTGATATTAGGCCATAACTTATTCATAAATAGTATGCTTAGTATCTGCATATGTTTCCCTTAGATGGATACCTCAAATACTGTGTCCCTAGTTCTAATCATTTAGGTGGGTACTAAGTCTGCTAGTATAATTTGGTTTTCAAATACCTTAGATGGAGACTGTTTTTTATCTGCCTAAACCCATTACCTTATCCCCCACTGCTCTCTATTTCCTTTGTAATGGAGTTGTAATGGTTGATGACTCAGGGACTGAGATTCCCAGCTCCTGCTAGCAGCTACGTGTCCCTGTGACCAAGTCCTTGCCAACAAGATAGGAGGAAATGTATACTGTGCTTCTTTCAGGACAAGCCCTTATCTATAAGCTATAAGTAACTTGGGTATTTAAATTTCTGTGATATAGAACACTCACCTGTGATGAATACAAAAACCAGTTTTTGTTCTTGAACCAACTCTGCTGGGTCTCTTGTAAGAGCAGCTAAGATATTTGTAGTAATTAATGCAGCCACACACCCCTTCACTAAATATGGTTCAACTTGCACTCGGGGCTAGCTCATCTGTTGTGCTCTTGACTCACAAGGGTTCCTGTCTAAAGTAGGAAACAAGGTTTTCAAGAGTTACTTTTCCTGTGATTAAGTTCCAAGTTAGAGTTTACCAATAGATGGATAATAGATTGGAGGTTGATTTCCCCCTAGAAATCTGTAGGGGAGGGTGGGGCGAGAGGCTAGTGGAACCACACACCTGCTTTGGTAGATTAGGTGTACTCTTTAACAATGGTTCTGAAGTTTTTAGTGTGTTTTAGAATCACCTGAAGGAAGGTTAAAGTATAGATTTCTCAGTCCACCCCCGAGTCTCTGGTTCAGTAGATGTGGGGTGGGTTCTGAGAGCATGCATCTCTAACATGTTCCCAGATGATGCTAATGTTGCTAGTCCAGAGATCCCAATTTAAGAACCACTGTTCTTGAAGAACAAGAGCTCAATTATTCCAGAATGACAAAGAAGTGGGGAAGTAAAGAAAATAATATCTTCCCAAGTTCATTTCTCATTTTAAAGGAATTTTATAAAAGCCAGCATTTTCTCCATGGAACCATAGTTAGTCAAGCTCCTCCACTTGTCTTTATACTCTAAATAGGTGGCAAGTGATTGCCACTTTTCATTCTTTTCTTCCCTGGGGCAGCTCTAATCAATATGTGGCAGGACTAATGATGCTGAAAGCAAATAATCTACATATCTACTGGATCACTGGTTTGTCATGGAGAGCCCTTCCCCCCCTCCACTACCTTGTTCCATTCATCAGATGGTTAGCTCATCACTGATGCTTAGCACTGTAAATGATCTACTTGTCATGTAGGGCTATTAATCTTCATGGTTTAACAGAAGATTCTAGATGTCAAAAAAATAATAATAAAGGAGAGACACATGACCACTGAAACTCACCATACCATACTTGTCCTTCCTGCTTTCTGACCATTTCATTGGCTTATAAAACAGCACTGATTTAGAGTGTGGGGGAAGTAACATTTAAAGAGACCTATCTCAGTCTTGCAAGATGGTCCTTTGCACGGGCAGGTGTCTTTCAGGTAAGATGTTTCACAGGCCCTTTGATATTTTTCTTGCAAGACTACTTACAAACTCTTGTGAATCCTGTCAGTTTCCTATTTAAGGAGGCTACAGTGTCACCCCTACTGTGAAAAGGGTGTGAAGACCCCCTCTTGAAGAGACCAAGAAGAGACAATACATAGCCCAGTACTTAATGCCAATTAAGTGCTGCATAAGTTTAGCCAGTATTAATAGAATCTGGATCAAAGTGAAATTTTTTTGTCATTCTGTAAAATCACGATGTGGTGACTGAGGGGGATATCTTAGTCATCATCAATACCAGCTACTCATAATACTTTTTAATGATGTAAGACAGACATTGGCACATATTTGTCTTCAGTCTTTATTTTTTCATGGGAGATAGGCCATAAATAAGACAAACGATTATTGTTACATAAGCTCACATGCTCTAGAAGATAGAGATAGTTACTTGCAAAAATGAAATGACAGTCTCTGCACTTTCTGATTAAACCCCACCTGTTTTAAGTTGTGACACCACCAAGAAAATTCCATCCCCTTTACAATATTATTTATAATTAGGTGCTCCATGCTGGAGGAGGGCCAGTGTATGAAAACAAAAACAATATTAGCAACTGTGAAACTTTGATTGGACAAATATCCTCAGAGAAGGGAATTGTGGGTTTCTAATTCAGGATTTTTAATTGCAAAAATTTTATTTTCTGAATCTTCGTGCTCTTTATTTTTAATTTAATGCCACATCACTTATCTGCCCTGAAAATAAGGCAAAGTCACATCCATCCTGTATTTCCAGGTCTTAGGAGAATTACCACAGGTCACCATTATGACTAAGATTGAAAATCTTCACAGATTTGCTTTTAAAAAATGTAAACAGGTCACTGTAGCAGTGACAGTTACAGGCATTTGACATCTTCCCTGGAGGCACCAAAAGACTGTCTGAGTGTAAATGGCCTGAGGCACAGCCGCTGAATCAGGAATCTAGAAGACCAGCCTCAATGATCCAGTATCCCTGTGTTTAGCTTGTTGTGTAGTGACAAGTCTCTGAGGGAGAGGGCACCACACCTATTATCATGGTATTATTAAATACGCGTACCAACCATCACTAAAATATTTACTTCAAGGGCAAGGGATTCTACTTGCATCATACATTCGGTGCCAATTATTCGAGCATATTGAGGGTTTAGGTCTGCTGAAATGTAGATCATAGCCTCCTTCAAGCTGGGGATGATTCATTTTTAGAATGTTCAAGACTCCATCTGATGATTAAGAATGACTTCTCTGATCTATTTCATCAGGCTAGCTTCCATGTGTAGTCACAAGCCAGCCTCGGATCTAGAGCCAGATGTCTGGGCGTTGAGATCTCTGCATCGCCACTTACCAGCTTTCTTTCTCGGACAAATGACTTAGAATCCTGTGATGTAATTATGTCTTAAGTATACAATTTGCAGTGGACGAGATGAGAAAATGAAGAGACCATACTTAATGCAAATTAAGTGCTGCATAAATTTAGCCAGTATTAATAGAACAGGGCTAGTCTTTTTACTTTCTAAATGTGCGTATGGCTGTCTGAGGGAGAGTGGGGGAAAAGCCACGGATGAATAGCTTTCTCACTGAGCATTTGTTTATGCAACAGATCTTTGGTTAGAGGGAGTATCTCTGATTAATTTGTAGATGCAACTGGGGTCAGGAAACTAGTCGATATCAGTTATGTATTCCTTTGAGACAAAGTTCTTTGTCATATAATTTCTGATAGGACAGTGAGCTAAGAACAAGTGTTATTAGAAGGAGACAAGGATTTTGAAACTCTTTGCAGGATCCTTTGGCACATAGTTAAGTAAGCCCTTTTTGTTTGGTCATTTATCCAACATAACTGTTGAATGACTCTTCTGTGCTAGCCAAATAGACAACACAGCTAGAATAAAACAAGACACATTACACAGTAATGCTTGTCCTCATGGAGTTTACCTTCTATTTCAAGGCTTTTCCAAAGTACTGTCTCCAGTTGAATGTGATATTCTAATTTCCACTAAAACTGTAAGTTATACATTTTTGTTGTAATTGTCAGAGACTTCACCTGGAGCTTTGTTTTTTTTTTTTTTAAGATTTTTTTATTTTTATGATTCTCCCTCTGCCTGACGCTCCCTCTGCCTGTGCACACTCTCTCTTTCTTTCTCTGACAATAAATAAATGAAATATTAAAAAAAAATAGGGATGCCTGGGTGGTTCAGTCAGTTAAGTATCTTCCTTCCCCTCAGGTCATGATCCCAGGGTCCTGGGACTAAGCCCTGCATCTGGCTCCTTGCTCAGCAGAAGTCTGCTTCTCCCTCTGCCTGCAGCTCCCCCTGCTTGCGCTCACTCCCTCTCTCTCTCTGCCAAATAAATAAAATCTTAAAAAAACAAAAACAAAAAACCTCATTTTTAGAGAGTTGGGGATGGGGCATAGGAAGAGGGAGAAAAAGAATCCTCAAGCCGATTCCCTGCTGAACGCTGAGCCCAATGCAGGGCTCCATTCCAGAACCTGGAGATCATGACCTGAGCCAAAATCAAGAGTTGGCTGCTTAACCAACTGAGCCACCCAGGTGCCCCATAAAGGAAATTGAATTAATACTTGTATTTATTTGATAAATGTTCATTATTGCTTTCTCTCTGCTACTTAGTGGTAGCAGTTTCCTGTTTTATAAATGTATTATATCCTCATAGCAAACATATTAAGTGTTATTTTCCCCACTGTATATACACGGATTAAGTACCTTGTCCAAAGCTGCACAGTTAGTAAGTGGGAGGCCAAGATGCAAATCCAGACATAAGTAGGTCAAAGCATTCTATGAGGTTATTGGCATATAGGGTGGGAAATGTACATGTCAGGATTCGAGTACAGGTTCATGAGGATGCCTAAGCCCAAACTCCTAACTGTCCTCGAAAAATAACGACCTAACTTTATGTCTGGATCCTAGCTAGGCAGTATATTCTTCTGTGAGTTACTTGGAGTCTCTGTTTCCCAGTTTAGTGCTTTTTAGTTTAAAATACGGGACATTCCATCATTGATTGTACATTTATGCATGGCACCACTATCTGCCAAAACCCTGTGCTATGAATAGAAGATAGAAGGGTGAATAAAATATCTTTCTTTAACGACCTTCGAAGGTAATGATAATATAGTATTATATCACAGTTACATGAATATTGAGTCAACAGACAAGCTCTGTAGAATACAGTCCATATTACACTGAAGTGTGCACACACACACACACACACACACACACATTACTAACATACTGGTAAAGAAAGAGTGTGATAAAAAATGTTTGTGGGAGGGAGGGTCTCATGTAGATCAGAGCCTTTCTGTATCTGCCTTCCAGGTATGTGGCAGAAATCCATCCCCCAAAGAACGTTTTGAATGATATAAAAGGTCAGTTTTGAAAATCATTTTCTCCATGGACTCTGCCACAAAGTCACACCTCTACAAAGAAATGATACCTGGCATTTCCCAACTAAATTTCAGAGAAGAGGGGCACCTGGGTGGCCCAGTCGGTTAAGCTTCTGCCTTCGGCTCAGGTCATGATCCTGGGGTCCTGGGAACGAGCCCCACATCAGGCTCCCTGCTTAGAGGGGGACTCCACTTCTCTTTCTCCCTCTGCCCCTCCAAACCACCCCCACCCACTGCTCATGCTCTCTCTCTCACTCTCTCTCTCAAATAAATAAAATCTTAAAAAAATAAATAAAAATAAATGAATTTCAGGGAGGATATATTAAGATAGGTAGAGATGCGTGCCAGACCTCATGGGTCTTATCGTTAGTGTGCTAGTCACGTATTATAGCTTACACAGGTAACTAGGATTCTAATTAAGAGACTTTTAAATATTTTTATAATTTCTGCAGTATTAAGTATTGATGAATGATTAACCATGCATTAAGGTAGCTATGATGTGTTTGGAGATGTTAGCAGCTGAGGACCACTTACTAGATATTATAGCATCATTAACAAAGAATATAAAACATTTGACAAAGATATCTGTATTATGTCTTTAGAGGCTTGAAATGATTATCTTAAGTCTGATACAGAAATCTAAGTAATTTCCATGAATGACTAATGAAATTAAAGGCATTCTATGCAGACAGATATGAATATAGAAACACTTCACATAATTACATGACTGATAATTTTAAATTTAGATAATGTTTGACCTGTACTTACTAGTTCTAAAAAGGCATTTCAAGACTGTTCTTAAAACTAATATTTCCCTATATTACAATGAGGCAGTGTCATGTAAGAATTGCAAAAAAAATATGTAATAATTTGTACCATACTTAAAAATTGCCATTATTTTGATTTAAAAAAAAGCAAAAATAGAGTGACATTTTCCTCAGTGGTGTAGTTTATTTTATTTTGTTTGGTAGCTGATTCTGTTTCCTATCATGCACGTGGTTTTAACCTTTGGACTTCGTTCCCTTTGAGTTCATTGTTTAATTACAGGGCATGGAATCCTCTTGGCCTCAGCCCCAGCCTCTGCAGTTCCTTCTCACCTGACCTCATGAGCAGACTGGGAGCTCCACTCTCTTATCTTAACCTTAAATTGGAGGAATTAGCGACAGAAACCCAACTCCCTTGGGCTCAGCACTTCTTCAATTATGCTGTCAGTCCCATCCCGCCTGCTGTCACCTCTTTTCTGATCTTCGTGATTCTCGTCCTATCCAGTTCAGTGACCCTCTTTATTTTCTCTGCACCTGGGTCCCTTGTTTTAAGTGATCTTAAGTAAGGCTCTCAAACTTCAGTTATTTTGATGCCACTAATGATTTTTGCCCTTCGCGTTCTACTTACATTGTTATTTACATAGCAAATTATTTTTTAATTAAATAAACACATGATTTATGGTTTTAAATTCACATTGGTTTGAAAAGCAAAGCTAGTAGTCCTCTGCTATATGGAAAAGGAATATCCTTTACCTTAAAGTAACTACAGAATGAAATTTAGGATGAAAAATGTATGTGATCAGAGTCTCTCCAGATATTGTTGTGGGTCTGAGGACTGTTCTCTGCTTGATGATAATGGAGGTTGGTGATGTTACTGAACATAGGTACAGTAAGCTGAGTTTCTCATCTTTTCACAATCACAATGACTAAAAAATAACCAATACCTTAGTAAGGTGACAAATTGGGGCAGCAATGCAGAATTTCCCTACCTTTAAATTCCTAATACCATTTTTAAAATCAGCAATACAGAGTAAATATAAAACCCACTAGCAATGAAGTAAGGAAAGGAGAATGACAATGAAATCAAGTTCCCAAACCAGTAATGGGGGCAGGGAGGCCCAGAAGATTCTGGAACAGAGTGGAAGGGTGCAAAAGCTCTTTACCCTAACCCTGCTTCCCAGGAGCCATAGTGATGAGATGGCGCTACGACTTCCTGGCATGAGTGGAAATGAAAAAATAGACATTAAAATAATTGTTCCATTTTAAGAGAGAAAAGATTCCTAGTTTGACTATGTATAGTTTTATATAAGGTCTTCTGATTAGCTTTCAGTACTTTTTTTTTGCAATGATACTTCATAAAACACAAAATAGAAAAATTATTAAGGCAAGTCTTGGTCATAAGTAAGGTTATATACTGATCATTTCTATGATTAATTGAAAAGTCTTTATACTACAAAATGCTTGCCTCTGAAGTTCATTTTAATTTATATACCCTAAACTATGCTCAGTTTCAGTTACAAAATCCTTTAATAAAAAGAGTTGCCAAAACTTTACATGATTCAAAAGGAAGTCCTTCCAAGCTGAAATTTTACAAAGCACATCTTATAGGTGATGATATATTAAATAAAAGGTTACTTTAATAATTTTTTTTGCCAGCACAGCTTCAATGCCATATAAATGTTTCCTATTCAATTACCTGCTCACATTTTTCATCTTCACTGATTTTGCAATGATCAGAATATTTCTCTTAAACCTCACTACATTAATCCATCAAAGTGCTTTTTTCATTAGGTGATGAAGTTTCCCACCCAGAATATTGCCAGGGAGGATGATGACATTTCCTATTGTTCCACCTCTAGACTGCTATTTCTTGAGGATATTTTTATTCCTTTAACCTCCCATTATTCTAAAAACATAAGGGGTTCACTGTGCAGAAGGAAAATTGGAAACCAACCAGAATCAGATTTCTTAAATCCTTCAAAGAATCTTTCTCTGCCTATTCTCAGCCCTTTGCAGATTTACTTAATTAATCACCTTTCCATTGATTAATTATTCAATGTATTTTGTCACTGGAATGTTCATTTAATAGAGTTAATCTCAAACACAAACAGTCCACATTGTAGCAGGCATCAGAAAACCAAACAAGGAAGATACCAAAAACTCCTCTTGGAAGGTTGATAGCTAAAAAGTAAAGAAAAATCCCTTGAAACACGAAACTGAACGAGACTCCACCTTAGAGTGGAACTCCGGTAGCGAACACTCATTCCTCTGATTCCATGTCGTTGGTTTCTCCTTTTGTGTATCAGGTTACCTTAATGTTCTGATGACATAGAGTTAACTGAGTTGCCAGGAGCATTCTACAAGGTTTCATCAAAGAAGAAGAAATCAAACAAATGCAGCAGGTGTTACTCTGGATTGGTACTGCGAGCAGTAACCTCTGTGTTGAACTAAAGGACATAAAATATCTGTTTTTAAAAATATTTTCTTTTTGCCTCTTAAAACTCCTCTACTTGCATCATTGAAATATCTTTAATACCCCATTAAAGGTTTATACACCTTGACAAAGTGTGAAAATACCTGATGTGGGGGCTAGGTGAGGTTTGTCCCATCTATTATTTGGAGATAGCAAGTGGGGGTGGGAAGAGTGGGATCATAGGACCTCGAGTATTGCACCCTCTATTACACAGTGTACTAGACTAGTTCTGCTGATCAAACAATTCCTCCAGTAGCAGGTATTTACTGAGCCCTGCACTGGGAGAGTAGATCGCTATAGGAAGGAACTTTGTTTTTCTATAGAGATACCTGTTGGCTAAGAAAATGCATAAACAAACTGGGATGTGCCACCTACTGAGAGAGGGATTCTGGTGCAGATGAAGTTTTGAAAAGGGCAAGTTCAACATGAGCTCAAACAGGCAGAGACATTTCCTTGGGAAATTAAACAATTAACCAGGTTGTGAAATAGAATTGTTTAAGCAGGGATGGTGTTTTGGATGTTTTGGGGTCAGGGAAGAGAACAGAATAGCAAAGCGAAAAGGTCAGGACATCCATTGTTTACAACTGAGCAGAGCATTTCTGGCTTTCTCAAGTCTGGTTTTAACTCCTGAAGTCCTTCCTACAGTACAGAAGGAGTGGAACAAAATTTGGGCTTTAGACAGTTACTAAAAATGCCCATAGATATCGCCCAATTTTACTTATTGATGTGCATTCATTTAGTTAGTCAAATAGTGGTAGGTATTCATGACCTGATGCATGAAAGGGGATCAGGAATGTACCAAAACTTTATTCTTGACACCTAGCGTATGGTCCATTGGGCTATGGTCCATTTGTTGCTCTGAATCTCAAACTCTCCTAAGACCTGGTAGGTCTTGTGACAAATTCTACAGATCCTTTATTTCTTTCTTCTGGGTTTCATTTTTTCCTTCTGGGGTTGCTTTCCATATCAGAAGTTGTCATGTTGAGTGCTGATCAAGAAATTGAAAAGGAACTGGATTAAAATGCAGGTATCTAATACAGGAGATTAAACCTAAATCAAACATAAGACTAGATGTATGTGCACCAAGAGGAGAACAACTAAGTCTCATAAGACTTATGAAAAATGCTGAGTTCATTATAAAATGATATATAAACGTGAGTATTTAATACAGCATAAAGTTAGGGAATAGTTACTCCTTTCCATATTTCACTTGGTTTAGGGATTTAAAAAGCTTTTTCTGATCCCCAATAAGAAGGGTTAATGCCTGACCACCCCTGCTAACCCCCTCCATTTAAACCCATACCTCTCCGTAGAGTTTCTCCCTGAGAGAGTTTTACATGGCAATATCACTATAAAATAATTTTATTTATTGTTTTTCTTTCACAGTAGAATAAAATACCAGGAAGGTAGAAACTTTAATTATCTTGATTATTGTGTCTAAAATAGTGTCTGACATATTGTAGATATTCAGTATATATTCACTGATTTAATGATCATATGTATTTTCTAGGTCCCCTGTTTTAGAAATAATTGGCAGAAAAATTGACTTAATGGAAGCATCTTCTTGGTAGTTTTTTCCCCATACAAACAATATAGAAAAATAAACATGGGAAATAAAGACAACCTCCGTTTATATGAAACAGGAAGCTGAATGATGATAGGCATGAAGAGATTGGGTAGTTTTATAATAGGGAAGATGAAAACTGCACCTGACCTATAGTAAGCACTCATTAGAAGTATGAGGGATTTTACCATCTCTAATTTTAAGAGTTACAAAATACCTTCCAATTACCAATTGGTGATACAACTTATTCAACTGTTCCGACCTTAAAATTAAAAAAAAAAAAGCCCTTAAAATGTTAGAATACAGTCCCCCAAGATTTATTATAATGCTTCCCCTAATCCAGAGAATTTATACTATCTTATCTGGATCCCAATTCTTATATGAGGGAATTTGACCAGTCTCATTCACTACTGTTTCACAAGTGTTTAGAAAATTATCTGACACCTTGAATGGCTCTGTAGTGGTCAAATTAATAAAAAAACTTTGGTTTGTACACTTCGATTAATTTGGTCTTGGGAACAAGCCTCTTGGTAGTTTAAGAGGGAGAGCCCAATGGATGAATTATATAATATTTTCTACATTCAAAATCTAGGAATGCTTGCTTTTAAAACCATATTATTATCGTTATGAAGATAGATCTTTATAGAGAGCATGGTGGAATTAAGGAAGAGGTTAGTTTAATTAGGTCTGACCAGGCTTTAATCATCAACCTTGAGACAAATTATTTCCTGATAAAAGGCTATTTGCTTAAGCAACTTTTGGGTGACTAAATATTTTTAACTGTTGTCGTTTTCCTCATATTTAATGGTCAGTTTTAGGCTCTGGACAAAAATCTCAAAATTTACAACTGTAATTTTACAGGAAGACCTAATATTACAAAGTTTATCGTTCAGTTTGTGAGATTTAAGAGTTGTGGACAGTTTGAATTAGGTTTTGCTAGAAAAGCATCAGTGAAAAAAATAAAACGAAATGATTTTTTTAAAGAAAAAGTGACTTTCCTTCTTCCAATAAAACTTCTAAAAGTCAATACATATGACTTTGTTTTCAAAAACACACATAAAAATGGCAGATATAGGGCTGTTGAGACAAAGACTGAAAACAGAAGATAAAGGAAATTGGCTGAGATAGGAGCACTTACCCAGTAGAATTGGCAATGAAAGTGTCGTAGGTCAGGTTCAAGGAAAAAGTCTGTGCATGTAATATTTTTACTGGAGGTGGGTGAGTGGGGAATTATTGGAGAGGCTCTCAGGAAAACAAGGGCTAAGGAAAGCAGAATTAGGCAAGGGGAGTTGAAATGCAAAGCTGTTGAAAGAGAGGCCTCCGAAAATCCCATGGGGAGTTTGGGTTCGGAAACAACCCTCCAGAAGTTACCAGAGTTTGAGGCCGGGGGGCCAAGCCCTTCTTCTGCTGTGTGAAGGGTCCTGAGGTTAGGACTGCCCTGTGGCAGGGTTTGGCTGGAGGAAACCAAAGAGTGTTTCGGCTGAGAGGCATCTGCCCACAGGGCCACAAGCTAAGGGAATAAACAACTCAGTTTGGACAGAGAATCTGGGCTGCACATCACAGCGTCCACAACAGAGAATTTTATGTTACTGGAAAATGATAATATTTACAAAATCCTTTCAATTTTATTCAGGAAGCTCTAGTACACAAAAAGCATATGATAAGAGAGGGGCATGTTGCCTCCTTTAAAAAATAGATAAGGAAAGAGAAGAAAAGGCACAGCCTAGTGAAAAAGAATGGCCACAATGTCAGCTCCTGGAGATAAAGCACTCTGACTGTCCAGCCTGACACACACGAGTGTTCAAAACTTAATGGTTGACATAAGGAATGCATTAGCTATTCCTCGACTCTTTTAAAATCAACAGAAACAATTTTCTATTAAAACAACAGGCACATACTCTCCTTTGGTCACTTGGTTGAAACTTTTCTACCCTCCTTTCTATAATGAACTAAATTTTTTCCCCATTAAAAGCAGCCCCATGCCAGTGATGGACTTCAGCAGCCTTCTCAGAAAGGAAAGAAAAAAAAGAAAATCATGTAAAGGGATAATTGTGGGTTTTCTTTAGGCTCCTGATAAAACTTCCCCAGTGCTCTGAGTCAGAGTTTGCTTTCAAACTGGGACTCAGCACCTTAGTACCTCTGTGACCAAAAAAAGCAAGTTTCTCAGCCTTTCTCTGTATCTTGACTACAAAAGTGGAATGTTACCAGAACCCTAACAGGCTTGTTGTGAGTCTTTAATTAAACTCCTCTGCAGAACTAAAAAAAACAAAACAAACAAAAAAAAAACCAACAAAAAAAACCTTTGAAATTTCACTCATTATTGTATTGCAGTGGGAAATTCTGTTTTGCACAAAAAACAGAAACCTAGAAATCATAAAGGACAGTTTGTGGTATTTTTTTAAACTGTGCAGAGAGCTTTAATTTATAAAGTAAATATTTGCAACATTTAAAAGAAGGCAAATTTTAAATATACCAAAGCATTTTGTGAAATACTGAGGATAAGGCCAAGAACCCAATTTTTAAAAAATGGGAAAAGACATACAAATGTAATTCCAAAATAAGAACAAACCAAAAAACAAATATAAGTGATATATAACCATATGGAAGGAATGTTCAATAAAATGTATGATTAGAAATTAAAAATGGAAATAACACTGTGAAACAACTTTCCATGTTTCAAAAAGCAAAGCCTAAAAAAAGGAAAAAAGAAGTTACAGAATATTCTGTCAGTGAAGGTCCAGAGGTTCTGGTTCATGGTTGGTGTAAGTGTGAATTAGTGTGATCTCTTTGGAGAATAATTTGGAAACAGGTATTAAATCAAGAATAAACATAACTTTTGACCCAGCAATTTAATCTCTAGGGATGTGTATTGCTGATTAATTTATGCCTCCATAAATATTTGTTGTAGCACTATTTGTATTAGGAAGCGACCAAAACAACCCATCTTTACCTTAGTAATGGATTAGTTCAATAATAAGTTAACATTCATTGAATAGATTAAGTTATGTTCTGAGAGCAATAAGAAAGATAATGTATATGCTGCTGCAGAAAGTCCAAGATAAATTGTTACATGAAAAATAAAAGCAAGTTATGAGAGGCTCTGAATAGTCTCCCAAGGCTGCATGACTATATTTGTATGCAAACTGTATAGAAAAGAAAAAAAAATGGAGGTTTAGCCACAAATGTTTGTCTCTGGAAGTGGAGAATGGGGGATTTGGAATGAGAAAGAGACATACTCTTTTCTACTGTTTACAGTTTATAGAGCTTGATTTGTAAACTATGTGGATTGTTTTTAAATTAAAATATAGTTAAAATGAAAATTTTACAGGAAGCACTTAATCGACCTCATTTAATGTTATATTAGTATTACCTGGAGCTCTAATTGGCACATAGAAAACATTAGATATTGTTGAATGAATCTATGTATAAATATCACATGGGGAATTTAGGATTCCCACTGTATATCTCCAGCCCATGTTCTTCTCTTGAGTTCTAGAAAAGCATTCATTTCTGGAACCTCTACCCAAGTATATGATAGGTACTTCATACTCAGCACATTCAAAACTTGGGTCCCTAGTCACCACTTTCTAGTTTCTCCTTCTGAACTCTATCCTAATGGTATTACTGTCCACTGCAAACACAATCCAGGGGGTACCTGGGTGGCTCAGTCAGTTAAGATTTTTGTCCCTTTCTTTTTACCGCTGACATTATTGACATTAATCTGGTTCACTTGACCTACTGCACCAAAATCTTGTCTTTCTGCTTTGTAATATTGATTTATACAGCTAGAGGGATATTGCTGAAATACAATTATCAACATCTACCTCCTGAGTTTAACACTCTTTACTGATCTCTCTTTACCTGGACGATAAAATCTCAACTGTTGCATATGGCCCTGTTATGGCGCTCCATGTTTGATGTTCTTCCTGACTGTGCAGCCTTATCTGTAAGTACTCCGGCAACTGCACTATTTTATTCCACTTGTGACATGTTATTGCATGACTCTATGCCTTCAGATACTCTACTTTCTGACTAAATTGTCCTTTCCCCATTTTTCCCCCAGAAAATACCCTTTGTCTCTTCATACCCAGCATAGGAGTCATGTCCTTTGAGAAGCCATTAGATCAGATAGTCTCATATTCCCAAATGGGCTTCTATTCCTACACTTACAAAACAAATGCATTGTTTCTCTTACATTAGACTCTCTGCACTCGGTTACCATGCAGGGGTTTGACTAACAAGATAGTACTAAGCTAAAAGAAAACAGGGGCATTGCTCTAGGTGAACATCAGGTGGGCAAAATTAAAAATGATAGCATAAGAAACATGATTTCATTTAAGGAAAAGAACCAAAATTTATTACCTGTTATGTTCAAGTCATGATTTTCCTAAACCCTTCCCAAATTTTTAATAGTCTCTTTTATTAAACTCTCCTGAAGTTACCCATTTTGATAGAGCTATCTATTTCTGCCAGGACCCTGACTGATGTTCAATGTCTTTCCAAATTACTGATTGAGTTCATATTCATAGTAATTGCTAGGCTGTGTTAAATTAGTAGTGCATCTTTACCAACGGTTCTTTGTTAAAAATTGTGTCCTCTTAATTACTTTGTGTGAGAGACTTTGTAAGAATAAGATAATCCACACTTCTCTGAGGACAATTTTATGAAATGTTGTTGCTCTTATATTCTGGCATATAAGGTAAATCTTATGCAGAAAACACCACCTTTCCCCTCATGTTTTGTGGTCTCTCCATGTCTTTTGTTTTTATCTTTTCTCTGCCCCCTCAAAAAATTTTCATCTTTATGTATCTATAAGCATACAAGTCATTATCCACCAATTTATTCATTTAAAAGCCATTTCCACTAACTTACATTATTTGCTATACAGACTGAGATCCCTTCTTTATCAGAATTCTGAATTCCTTTTGTGTAAGTCCAATATCAAGAAAATTCAAACGTAACAATTCTGTTCATGATCAAAAACTGCTAGTATTTGATGAGAATTATTGATGTAGAATTGGAGAAGGAAAATTTTCACTCATGCTGATTACTAGTTAAACTATAATTACCCAACCAACTTTAACCAATGAGCTTTCATCGTTTCTGGAAGTTGTAGGTAAGAATAACTGATTTTGTGATTTATTTGGTTGGTGATGTGGAAATGTACAAAAATAATGCAAAATAATATTTAAGTTAGCAAAAGTAGTATTAAGAAAGAGGAAGAAGTCTATGCAATGAAAAAACTAATTAGATTGTTTCTTTAATGGAAGGAAATAGCAATTGAGCACTTTATACCAGATATTGTTCAATATTTTCATGTAGTATTTCATTTAATCTCTACAGCAATTTTCTTGAAAAGTAATACTATTTTTCTTGTTGAAGAAATTATGGCTCCAAGAGATTTTCAATCTTATTAAAAGAAACATGACTATACAGAGCAGGTCAATACTCGAATCTCAAACTCTAAGTGTATTTATTGTAATCACATTATCAGCTACTCTAACAACTCCCAAATCCTAATTTTTTTTGGTTTCTTTTTTTTTAAAGAATAGGATATGTCTTTTCATCTGTCTGTCTAGCTATTTAAACTAGCTAGCTATCCTTATACTGATAGATACGTATAGAAACGTGTCTGAAGTGATGTTTACCTATTTGTTAATCATGGGTAGTTCAGATGGTGGGATCCCAGTGACTTAAAATACTGCTCTTTAGTCATTGTTGATTCTTAATGAAATGAGCATGTGTTATTTTTGCAATGCTATTCCAAATTAGTTAAAGAATATACAGCCTCTTAAGCGTTTAGAAGATCCCATGCCTCATTTAATGTCAGACCATGGATTTATCTGTTCTTTTGTTTTGTTTTGTTTTATTGAGATATAATTGACATACAACATTGCATTGTCCAAGGAGTACAACACAGTGATTTATTATATGTATATATTACAAAATAATTACCACAATAAGTTCAGTTAATAGCCAAACCTCACATAGTGATATTTTTTCTTGTGATGAGAACTTTTAAAATTTACTTTCCTAACAACTTGCAAATATGCAATACAATATTGTTAAGTCACCATGCTGTATGTATATTGCATCCCCAGAGCATATTTATCTTATAGCTTTAAGTTCTTACCCTTTGGTCCTCTTTACCCATTTTCCCTGCTCCACCCCCTACCTCTAGCAACTATCGGTCTGTTCTTTGTATCTGTGAATTTGTTGTTTTGTTGTTGTTGTTTTTTTTGGATTTTACACTTAAGTGAGATTATACAGTATTTGTCTTTATCTGTCTAATTTGTTTCACTAGCATAATACTCTCAAGATCCATTCATGTTGTCATAAATGACAGTATTTTCTTTTTTATGGCTGAATAATATTTTAGAAAGAGTGTATGCGTATCTACCACATTTTCTTTATCCAAACATCCATGGATACTTCTGTGTTTCCATGTGTCCTGGCTACTGTAAATAATGTTGCAGTGAACATGGAGATCCCAATATCTTTATGAGATAGGGATATCTTTCTTTTGGTTATAAACTCAGACATAGATCACATATATTTCTATTTTTTTTTTTTTTTATTCATTTGACACAGAGAGAGAGATCACAAGTAGGCAGAGAGGCAGGCAGAGAGAGAGGAGAGAGGAGGAAGCAGGCTCTCTGCCGAGCAGAGAGCCCGATGTGGGCCTCGATCCCAGGACCCTGGGATCATGACCTGAGCCGAAGGCAGTGGCTTTAACCCACTGAGCCACCCAGGCGCCCTATATTTCTATTTTTAAGGAAACTCTGTACTGTTTTCTATAGTGGCTGGGCCAGTTTGCATCTTCACCAATTGTGCACAAGGGTTCCCTTTTCTCCATATTTTGCCAACAATTTTTATTTCTTGTATTTTTAAATTTTTTTTTAGATTTTATTTATTTATTTGAGAGAGAAAGAGAGAGAGAGACAGAGAGAGAGAGAGAGACAGAGAGAGAGAGAAGAAGCAGGGGGAGCAGCAGAGGGAGAGGGAGAAGCAGACCCTCCACTGAGGAGGGAGCCCAATGCAGGGCTTGATCCCAGGACCCTAGGATCCTGACTTGAGCTGAAGGTAGACGCTTAACAGACTGAGCCAGCCGGGCATACCTATCTTGTTTTTTTGATAATAGTCATTCTAATAGATGTAAGATGTTACCTCATCATGGCTTTGATTTGCACTTTCCTGATTAGTGATGTTGAGTACATTTTATATACCTTTTGATCATTTATGTATCTTCTTTGGAAAAATGGCTATTCAGTTCCTCTATCTATTTTGAATCAGGTTTCTTGTTGTTGTCATTGTTGTTATTGAGTTATATGAGTTATTTATATATTTGGGGTATTAACTCCTTATCAGATATATGATTTTCAAATAGTTTCTCCCATTAAGTAACTTTTCATTTGTTGATGGTTTCTTTTGCAGCTTTTTAGCTTGATAGGGTCCTACTTGCTATTGTTTCTTTTGTTGCCTTTGCTTTTGGTGTCAAATCCAAAAAAAATGATCACCAAGACTGATGCTAATGAGATTTTTTCTTATGTTTTCTCCTACAAGTTTATAGGCCTTACTACTTTTAGGCCTTATTAGTTTTATAGGCCTTACTAGTTTTAGGCCTTACGCTCAAGTCTTTAATCCATCTTGAGTTAATCTTTGTGTTGGTGTAGGATAGTAATCCAGTTACATTCTTTTGCATGTGGCTGTCAAATCCTGATAGTTTGACACTAATATATATCTATATATCTATATCTATATCTATATATATCTTGCTCATAATATAAGTACAAATGAAATGGAGTTGAGAAAAGAGCATCCCCATCCCATTTCATGCAGTCATGCAAGATTCCAAAGTGGGGGCTCTGCTGTATTAAATACATGGTGACAAGGTCACCAGGACATTAACTTCAGCTGCCAAAAGGAGGCAAGAGAGAAAGAAGGATCACCTGAGAAATTTTATGGTTCAGCCCTGGCAGTGTTGCATGTCAAACCCACACACATTACCATGGCTTGAATTCAGTCATATTTCACATCTAAATAAAAGAAGGTCTAATAAATGAGTCTAAGTATATGCCTGATAGAAAAGGGAAATGAACAACTAACTAGCCCTAGCCATAAAAAGTTGGGAACCCTTTATTAAAATTAAATCATAATAGCCTCTCATCAATCACTAACTTTCCCAGTAAACCATCAATTACATTAATGTGTAATCCCAATATTTCATAGCACTGGGCTAGATCTGTAGGACTATGCCTGAATTTAGATTCTCCATGGCTGCTTTGTTTTTTAGGGGACAGCCTGACTTATGAGTCTGCTGCTTATCATGTTAACTTCCTATAAAGATGTAGTGATGACTAACATCATTGCCAAGTTTGTCCATTACTTTTCAATTAAATTTATGATAAAGCTAGGAAAATTGACCTATTTCTACCCCTTGACCCTAAGCCTAAGAATATAATTCTGCTTAAGTATTAAAAGTTAATCATTCTCCTCACCTAATTCAACAACTTACTAGAATGAATATATTGGATGAAAACTTCTCAATTGCTGCATTTTTTCTATAGATCAGTGTCCATCATGAAAATAGGATCACTGTTTAAAAAAAAAAAAAAACACTTGGAAAACATCTCTTTCAGTGAAAACACCAGTAACCCAGCTTCATTAAATACACTTTCTGTCTCATTTGTAACATACTTTTTTATCACATGGGGAAAATATTATATATGAAATAATTGATTTGATGCAATTCTTGATCCTAATAGATTTAATGGTTTTTAAGAGATTCTGTATATTTTCCATATAAAATACATAATTATGATTTAGGTTTTTTGACAAATTAAATTTTCAAACATGCCCAGAAAAGAAAATGATTAATTAACAAATATTCTAGCATTCAGATTCACGATTTGGGCTTAGGATCTGAAAATGGATCAAGAATTAAAGAGGATTTAAGGAATTTGATCCAAAATTCCGGAGATAAATAAGCTCCTACAGCATCTGGGTTCTGATTTTTTCCAGTATGTAATAACTGGTCAGGGTGGATGTGGTTTGAGCAAACATCTGCTTGGTTAACCCCAGAATTAAATGAGTTTCCTCTTACAGTCTACAGCTTTCTAGTAGAAGATAATAATGAATCAACAATAAGAAAACAAGCTAACCATTGTATTTAATTCCCTAATCTTCAGAAAGCAATTTCATAATTACTTTCACACTTTTCTACTCTTAGATGAATTTATGGTAAGAGTTATTTTACATCAGCTTGCCATGGTCTATGTAGGTAGAAATACTTATTTCAAAGTACATTTCAATGAAAGTGAAAATATACAAAAGACAATGTTCAGATCTTTAACCTCTGAAAATCTGCTTTGAAGAATAAGAAATAAAATAGGCAAGTTACAACAATGACAGGAATACCAGTTATCACACGTCAAATACATGTGCAAATTTTACATCATTTATTTCATCCTAGAGGAGCAGAAAATGCTTCATTATGGACAGAAATTATTTCATAATGGAACATTCATCACTTATATAATGCAAGCCCTTTCAGAGCAGACCAGTCACACCAGTCAGAAAGCTAGTGATTTCATCTGTCATATGAATTTCACAGTCTTTAAAAAATATTAATAAAAGGATGGCATCTTCAGATTGTGCTTTCTGCAGTGACCAAGAAGTAGCAGAGGACGTGACTCATTTTGAACGGACCTAAGAGATCATTGGACAGCTTTTATAACTATCGGAAATAGAGGTCAACAAACTATGGTCCAAGGGCTAAATTGAACGACCTACCTATTTTTATATGTACCACAAACTAACAATGATTTTTTTTCACACTTTTATTTTTTTAAAAAAAATCAGAGTATTTCATGATACGTAAGAAGTATATGAAATTCAGGCTGTCTGGGTGGCTCAGTCAGTTAAGTGTCTGCTTTGGCTCAGGTCATGATCCCTGGGTCCTGGATTGAGTCCTGGCTCTGGCTCCGCGCTGAGCAGGGAGTCTGCTTCTTCCTCTGCACCTTCTTACCCCTGTTGGTGTTCTCTCTCACCCTCTCCCTCTCTCAAATAAATAAAATCTTAAAAAAAGAAGTATATGAAATTCCAGTTCCCATGGCCATAAATAAAACTTTATCAAAATATAACTACACTCATTCATTTACATATTTTCTGTGACTGCTTTTGCACAAGAATGGCAGAGTTGAATAGTTGTGTCAGACAAGTTTTGCCCACAAACTCTAAAATATTTACTATTTGATCCTAAAAGAAGGTCGCTGATTTCTCCTCTAAAGCAAAATGGAAGTTAGAGCATTTCCACTCAGAAAAATAGGGTTCAGTGGAGTAATAGACATTTATGCTGAGGACCAGTATAATGTGCATGGCACTCTATCCCCCAGGTGAGATGATTAAGAGTGAGTTTGCATTTTACATCAGCCTTCCTGGCTGAGTCACAGAATTAACCTGGCAATTAATTCCTCATGTCTTCAACTTTTGAATGCCCAAGGAAAAGTAAGGTGAGGAGAGAACATGGAAGGAAATAAAATCATGTAGGTTCAATCTGAAATGATTTATAGAAAAAATACAAACATCATATTATCTAATAATATAAAAAAGTCAACACATTTCAAAGGGCTAACTTTTGCTTCAGTTTACTGAAAAAAATGCTGATTTGGCATAAAAGGCATTTGTCTTCTGACTGCAACAATTTGAAACTCTTTCTTAAGGGAATGTGTAGCATATTGCATATGAGAAAGGTGTATGGATTTTATAATCTAGTGTCTATGATTAAGCAAATCAAATGAGATAACACACATACTATATAAGCATCTGAACAAACTGCAAAGAACATTTATTTCTGTGGTTCTATGACATGGCTTAAATATCTTCATCCATCATTGAAACCTATAGACTTCCAGTATTAATTTAGACTTGCTGACAGTTGTGTGGGAGGAATGGTGTCAAAAATACAGCCCTATACTTTGCACCCCTTAGTTAAATGTCACTCACAGTTTCCAACACGAGCCTTTTATTGACTGAGATTTCACCTCAGAGGTGAAGATTGGCAGCCCAGAATGCCTGGTTGTTTTCGATTGGTTATTTGTTTGATGCAAAGTCAAATAAATGCTTAAGTCAATCAAGAGATTTCCAATTGCTTTTGAATTTGCAGGGTGCAAATAAAGCTTTGCCTTTGAAAGGACAGCAGATTTAACTTCATATTGCAAGACATGCATCTATGTCATTAGAAACACTATTTTTCAAATTGTTCCTATGTAGAAAATAAAGTAAAAAAAAAAAAAGAGAGAGAGAGAGAGAGAGAGAAAAGGAAAAGAAAAGAAAAGTGACTCCTGGCCAGTCATCTGACATTTTATCCCCCACTCAGGGATTTAGAACAAAATTTTTGCCATTAGTTCATAATATGAGTTATGTCTCAGGGTGTTTTTAGGGAAGAAAAACTTTAAAACAAGATATTATATCTACCTAAAAAAAAAAACTGTAGGCAAATGGTGCTAAGTTTTGTGATAAACTGGGATATGGCTTTTAAATAAGTGACTCCTATTTAATAAGTGACTCCTATTTAAATAAGTGACTCCTAGAAGTTCTAACACTTCTCACTTTCTGTTGTATATTCTGGAAATTACAGGTAAATTGTCTCTGAAGAACATTGTTATCATATGAGTACCCATGATGACTGGAAACAAATGACCCATACTTACATTTTAAACATAAACTATCTAAAAAATGTACATGTTAAAGCCTAAAAATAAGATTCTGAAAAAGTTGGCTTATATTTTTTACCTTGTCACCATCAAACAGTGGTATGGAAACAGTGGGAATCTACTATAAAATATCTTTTGAATAATGCATTCAGAACTGATACATTCAGAAACATAACATTATTCATTAACAGTTTATTATTTTGTTGAGTTATGAACTGCACTCACAGGCTTTAAAAAGAAAAAATAACTTGGGGGCGCCTGGGTGGCTCAGTGGGTTAAAGCCGCTGCCTTCGGCTCAGGTCATGATCCCAGGGTCCTGGGAAAAGCTAAGGAGTGTTATCAAGATTACACACTTGTAAATGGCGTGGAAATGAAGAATGATGTGATCTGGCTACTCCAACATCTTACATAAAACAGTTATTAATACACACTCTTCATACATTTTCATACTCAAATATTTTGGATTTATAGTAAAAGCACTCAACACCCTAAAATTTGGTTTATAGTAATACATTTATTGACAGAGATCTATCAGAAAAAAACAAGTCTCTGATTTATTGTGCATATTTGTCATTCACATTTTGAATTTCCACAATATGACTGGATAGGATGTTGGAACCAGAGGAGATGATGGAGTCCCAACTCTACCTCTTACGAGCTTTGGGATGTTAATCTCTCTGAACTGGTTTCTCCTCTATCAGTTAAACCTAATGAAAACATGCACATCACATTCTTATGAGAATTAAAGAAGAAATATAATTAAAATTATCTTTATAAATTATAAAGTGTATATAGTTACAAGTTACAGATACAAAAATATCACATTATGTTATATAATAGGAAACACTATACTATCAATAAAGGCACGGTTTTATTCACGCACATATCAATTTTTACTTTATTTTGCTATCCCTTAGTACTTATTATAGAATCAAGACCTAGAAACAGAAAAGAAAAAAAGCATTTTTTTTTGAAATTGATATTGAGAATATGAAAGACCAGTTAATTAGCATTACTTGGCTGCATTCTGTGTTTGTTCAAGTTTTATTACAAACTCTTTCCATTGTTGTTGGGAATTCCAGAGGCCATATCTGTGAGTGATAGTTTCAATTGGAATTGTAAATACACAAGATGATTTATTTAAATGCATACTCTGAGAACAACTGGAACATTTGGAAATATCAGTTGTTTCCCTAGTGAGAAAGGAAAATACTATTTAGTCCATAAATGGAAACCGGATGTTTATTTGTTAGCCGGATGCTGTAACTGATAGAAGATTTGGGTAGGATCCTTGCTAGTGACTGGTGTTATTTCTTGCAAATAATTTCCAGTCCTGCCTTTCTCTGTAATGGTGAAGACTTTGTTATAAGCTGCAGGTTGGTGATCCATGACGTGTTTACTGAAGGCAAAACAAGTTTGACTGGCTCTTCACTGCTAGTTCAGTTAAGGCATAAACATATATAGAAACAATAATTAGCGTCATCCATCCACAGCTAAAATATCTGCTTTTGCACAAAAGTTCTAAATCACGTAGCAAATAGATGAAGGAAGATGAAGAGAAAGAGGAGGATAAAAGAATGATTCATTTTCCTATACAGTTGGTCATCTGGGTGCATCTGCTTTCCTTATATCTCCATTTAGTCCTCTAAATGTGGACCGGTGTCTTCTCTTATAAACAATATATCTTGCTTGTAAGTTTTTAAAATCAACTTTGACAAAACAGTAGTGAGAGAGGGCACACATTTATAAAGATTTATTTCTTTAAAGTAATCTCTACACCCAATGTGGGGCCCAAACTTATAACCCAGAGATCAAGAGTTGCATGCTCTGCCAACTGAACCAGTCAGGAACCCCAAGAGAGGGTACAAATTTAAAGAAATTTTTAAAGTGTGTCCTTGGGAAGAGTAAAGTGCGCTGGACACTGGCCTTGGGGAAGGGGACTGATGGTAGCTGCTGCTTGGGTGAGAAAGGAAAGTTTAGTTTTGGGAAGAACTGTTAGGTTTTGCTCTCACCTGTCTTTCATATTGCCTTTCATATGATCATTTCTTTTTTTTTTTTTTAAAGATTTTATTTATTTATTTGACACAGAGAGAGAGAGATTACAAGTAGGCAAAGAGGCAGGCAGAGAGAGAGAGGAGGAAGCAGGCTCCCTGCCGAGCAGGGAGCCCGATGCGGGCCTCGATCCCAGGACGCTGAGATCATGACCTGAGCCGAAGGCAGAGGCTTTAACCCACTGAGCCACCCAGGTGCCCCATATGATCATTTCTTGAACTCAGTATGCCTTTTATCTTAAGAGGAACTTTAAATGCAAGAAAATAAGTATCTACCTAATTTTGATTATTGAATAGGAACTAAAGATAAACATAATGTTACAGCCAAATCGTCGTTTAAATATGAGGGCATGAACACCTAGAAATAACAGTATGATGGTTTCCAAGGGCTGGGAGTAGGGGAAGTGGGCAGAGGTTAGTTAAATTGTATAAAGTCCCAGCTATAAAATAAGTAAGTTCTGGACATCTAGTATACAGCTCGGTTACTATAATTAATGATACTGTATTATTTACTTGAAAATTGTGAAGAGAATAGATCTTAAATGTTATTATCATACACACACACTACACACACAAGTTATTATGTGAGAGGATGGAGGGGTTAATTAACCTTATTGTGCTAATCATTTTGAAATATGTATACGTATCAAATCATCATACTATATACCTTAAACATATGTTATATGTAAAAAATATCAATAAAGCTACCAAAAAAAAAAGGTGAATAAGCATGAAATAACCTGACTGGTACGTCCTGGGTCACATGTCCACTCGTGAGAGGCAAGGATGGCAGCCTACTGCAGCATGAAAATGATAGCAGGAGTATATAATCTTCCAGACCATATATAAACCCCAAGTATAACATTACATGGATAGCAGCCAGAATTCAAGAGAAAAAATAATTGGATCCATAAATTTTACATCCTTCCCCTCTAAGGAAGTAATTCTAAACAGAAAAGGAGAGTTAAACAAAATCTGAAAAATATAAAGTATTAATCTGATAAAGATTACACATCTGGGGGCGCCTGGGTGGCTCAGTCATTAAGCATCTGCCTTCGGCTCAGGTCATGATCCCAGGATTCTGGGATGGAGCCCCGCATCAGGTTCCCTGCTCAGCGGGAAACCTGCTTCTCCCTCTCCCACTTCCCCTGCTTGTATCCCCTCTCTCACTGTCTCTCACTTGCTGTCAAATAAATAAATAAAAATCTTAAAAAAAAAAAAGATTACACATCTTAAAAAAAAAAAGATACTTTAAAACGATGCAAATAAAATATATTCTAACGAATGGAAACTTATTCATGTTCTTGAGTGAAACAACACATTATAAATTTCTCAGTTCCTCCCAGATTAATCTATACATTTAATAAAATTATGGAAATAAACAAATCTACCAGGTAAGAGCAGACAAAGACTATTTTTTCAGAGCTTGCTCTATCAAGGGAGTCAGCCATCATCACCGACTGTATTTTGTCAGAAACTCAAAGCAGGCAGAAGAGTGGGAAAGCTTTAGTGTGGAAAAGGGAAGGTTTTTTAATTAGAGGTTGGTGGTATGGGAAAACTGTAGACCGGCTGAACAGAAATATGGTATTCTTTGTGATTGGTTAAGGGTGCATATTTGGCTTTCTCTGGTTGGTCCTAAGGTAGAAGGGGGGACAAAAATTAGGACTGCTATCTGCTACTAATCAAGTCCTGGCTGTCTGGGGCCATTTGTTACAGGTGTATTGTTTGGTTTCTTTGGTTGTTTACCTGTGATAGGGGTCTGACTGCCCCCACGTCTAACCTGTACGTAATAGGCTGACTTCTTGGGCTAACTGCTATAGATAATGGTTTGGTTTCCTGGGCTGCTTACTACAGATTGTGGGTCAGAACACTATTTTTATGTATGATCTCGATATCGTATATTCAGGCTTTCACAGTCAAAATCAATGACTGGTGAGTTTTAGGAGAGATCCTAACAAATTTATTTAAAAATTTGTATTGAAGGAAAAAAATTTGTATTGAAGAACTGAGGACCATGGAGAGAGAATTGAACTTCAAAAATGAATAAATAGGAATGATTTATGGTACGATACAAACTCAAATTCATATTAATAAAAATAATATGTGTAACTAATGAGTCATTGTACACTACATCAAAAACTAATGATGTTGGCTAATTGAACTTAATAAAAAATTAAACATTTTGCTCTAAAAATGGTATTTTAATGACAGTATTACTTAAAATTACATATGGAATAGTATAGTTACTCCAAAAAGATTTCTTTATATATTTGGCAAATACTCCATGATTAAAATGGCATCACAAAAATTTGATAAGGGACAACTATTTAACAGATGGCATCAGGAAAATACCTTCACTAAGGAGAAGATAAAACTGCACACTTACTAATGAGCATAGAAGTTTCAAAGATAAATCTACAAATAATAGATAACCACAAAAGAAAATATCCTTTTAGGTAAAGCTATGAGTAGAAATTATAACAATAACTCTAAAATTAAATCTTCTTAGTGAGGCAAAAAAGAACAACTTAAGTATGAGTTTAAGAGAAGAGATTTGCATTTCTAATTTAAAAAATAGTAATGGATAAAACCTAAAATTTGCCAGCTTATCAAAAAAGGAAAAGATAAGACTCTAATTAGAAAAATGAACAGGAATATGCAGAGGCAATCTATAGATAAGAAAGGCCCAAAGACAAGGAAGCATGTCAATAAATGCTTAGTTTCATCAAACAAAAATGAAGTTAAAACAAGATATTCCTCTTACCTAGCAACTTGGCAAAAATTAGAAGATGTATCTGCCAAATGTGGGTGTATAGGCACCCTCAGGTACTACTGATGTGAGAGTAGACTGGTGCCGCCATTCTGAAGAGCAATATGGTAGTGCTTAGTCAAAATCAGTGGGTAAGTAAGTAGGTGGATACCTCTGATGCACCAGTCTCCTACCTGGGAATATACCCCATGGAAATATTTGCATAACTAAATAGTCATGAGGATGTTGCTCAGGGTGTTGTTTACATAGCCAGGAGTTGGAGATGATATAGTTAGCCATCACTCAGGGAACGACAAAACGTACTAGATATTCATTCTGGAATACTTCATAGCAGTAGAAGGAACATAATAAATGTGTACACAGCAATGTGGAAAAAGCATAGTGCTGAGTTAAATAAAAATAGAATGAATTTATAGAAAACACACAACTATAAAATGCATTTTCTAAGAACATAGATAAGTCAAGCACACTAACCACATAAGAACAGTTGGATATGGGAGAGGATAAGAGTAAAGATGAGTTAAAAATAAATGAGCAAATTAATAAACAGAAAGAGAGGGACCTAGTGCAAGCCAATGATGAGAATGTTTTGTTAACAAAATCTATAGTAACTCAGATTTATACACTTGAGGACCATAAGTAAGTGCATATAAACTAAAAGGATTTATTCTGCCTTGTCCTAGCAAGTAACAAATTACCCACTGACTCCAAGCAGAGAGGAGTGTGGTCAAAATATGGGTGCTAGCAATGTCATCATCAGGAGCTTTGAAGACATAAGAAGCACAATACCAGAGCCTATACAAGAGAAAGGTAGAGGGGTGTCTGGGTGGCTCAGTCGGTTAGGCGTCTGTCTTCATCTCAGGTCATAATCTCAGGGTCCTGGGATCGAACCCCACACCAGGGGCCTTGCTCAGTGGGAAGTCTGCTTCTCCCTCTCCCTCTGCTCCTCCCCACTGCTCGTGCTTTCTCTCCCCTCCCTTTTTCTTAAATAAATCTTAACAAAAAAGACAGAGAGAGAAGTAAGAACTTACTAACAAACATAATGTTGTAGGAATGTGATGGAAAGGCACATCTTTTTTCTGAAAGCAAAGATAAAGACAAACCAGTATAAAGGAGCCACAGATCATCTTACTGGTCAACCTCAGCCATGGTCCAACTGATAACCTATGAAAGGATGAGCAGGGGGGTCCCAGGCTATTCAGATGTTCTCTCTGATATCCTTCCAGCTTGTGAATCATCTTGGTTAATCTGGTGACACTCAGCAATATTATCAATCATAGCCCTTAGATTTAGATCTTTGCAGAAAGTGACAGATTTTATAAAGAATATTTTTTACCTTTTCTAGAAATGTAGAAGTTTTACTTCTAAGCATTTTAGAAATGCAATGTAGATTTTGCACATTTGCACCTGGTTCTTTTCAGTATTGTCTGTCAACAAATGCATGTATCACTTAGTCTTTAATTCCATCTTCATCTATTAATTCTTTGGCCCTTACACTCTGCTGGGAGCTAAGAATGAGACTTTGAAAAATGTGTGGTTGCTCTCCTTGAGGAACTCACAAATATAAATATTTTATGTACATAAATTAAAGCCAAAATTGTACATAGAAAGAACAACAACAACAACAACAGGGAAATCTCAGTAACAGGTGAGATGAAGGGACTAGGTAGATAGAATCGCATATGCAGAAACAGAAGTTTGAAAGAGTTTTTGCTTGTTTATGGAATGTTGAGAATATTTTCCAGCAAGAGGGACGTGTACTTAAGGGGGTGTGAAAAGGGGTAAGGATAGTACAGTTAAGATGGTTATAAATGGTTTTCATGGATGCCATCATCATGGATCTAAACCTCACTAGAAGAAAATGGAAGAGATGTCTGAGGTTTCAAGTGGAGAATAACATGATCTGCTTTACATTTTGAGTGATAACTCTTGCGATGAGCACTTTCTAGGCTGAGAATTAGGGTATAGTATAAATATGGGCAGGGGGCCAAATAATAAGTGCATTTCATCTCTAGAGAAGAAGAATATGCTCTTATTTGCCTGCTGACCTCTAGTACTTACTAACACATTCCTTTAAAAGTGTATATTTTGAAATCAACTCATATTTCATAGACATATCCCAAATCTGAAATATTTACTAAACCACTCGAACTCCATAGAAGGTTTTTTCTGTGCTCATCGATTATATCTATCATAGGGCTTGTTTGTGCTACTACTTATTTATTTGATATTTTTGTATTGCTTTTGGAAAAGTTCACTCAATAATTAGGTTTCTGTATTTGTTGTACAAAGCCATTTTACCCTAAGTATGGCAAGGAAAAATTCAGAGGCCTGTGGCCATCAGGCAAATGGTTTTATTCTTTTTTAAATTTCTTTACTTTTGCATAAAAAATAAACAGACCCAGAAAGAGGAAAAGGGTCCTCAAAGAGAATGATGGCTCATCTTGGACCTGTGAAATCTGACAAAGTATACTGAAGTAGGAAAATGCATGTATATTAGTTGCTATGCAGGTTAATAGTATAGTATGCTTAAAACTACTAGAAGGTTTCTTTGTTACATAGAAGTTCAGCAAGACTTTAGGTTGGTTTTTTTTTCCCCTTTTTAAGAAAAATGAATAATACTTTTACTTCTGTGTCTACAAACTCACCCAGCTGTAGCTAGCTTATTAGCTTGACATAGACCTTGATTTTTTTTTTTTTTGCCATGAGTCTACCTACTTTTTTTTTTTTAAGAATAGTTTGGGTTGAGAAAAAAATGTTACCAATAAAAACAAATAAATATATACATTATAAAGTGTTCCAGGAACCTCTGGTGCTATTTATTTGGCTCTTTAATATATCAGTATTAGATGACAATACAATAAGATAGGTTATGTTACAAAATATCAATCATTTATGCCACTTTTTAAAAATCAAGTAAATTTGTTTTACAAATGTTAGAAAATTAGGGTACCTGTGGCTCTGTTGTCTAAGTATCCGATTCTTGATTTCAGTTCAGGTCATGATTTCAGCTCAGGTCCTGAGTTAGAACCTGGTGTTGGGCTCTGTGTTCAGTGGGGAGCCTGTTTTTCTCTTTCTCTCTCCCTCTGCCACCCTCCCCCCTTCCTTCTCTCTCAAATAAATAAATCTTAAAAAAAAGAAAAGAAAAGAAAAGAAATGTTGGGAGATTCATAATATAAAAACATTACAATTTATTCCTTCCTCTTTGGCGACATGTTTTGTATAAATCATGCCTATCTTGGTTTTATGTATTCATGTATCTTGCAACATAGAATTTTATTTCACTTACCAATATTGTCATTGTCTCACATTGTAAAAAAATCTTAAAAGCATATTTTTATGGATGCAAATTCTATAACAATGGATGTTCTCATTTGAAAAATTTTATACCATAGAGGTTATGAACCTGAGCTCCAGAACCAGACACCTGAGCTTTCATCACCACTCTTGACATGTGAACTTGAACAAATTCCTTAACCACTCTCATTGTCTCAGTTTCTACATATGAAAACTAGAGATAAAATCAATGCCTACTCCATAAGTTTGTTCTTATAATTATATATGGTTTTATATATGTAGAGAAATTTGAACAATCCCTGGAATTGATACATACTATATTAATACTACATATCATTATTTTTTAAATCCCATATTGATAGCTATTTGGATTTTTCCAACTTTATGGACTTTTGAATAACAATATGCTTAACAAATTTGAATATAAATCTCTCAAAGAATATCACAGCCAAATGATATGTCATTCTGATATATACTGCAAAGTCTTCTTGCAGAAAAGTTACAAAATTTACACTGCCATCTGTCAGCTTGGAAGAAACGGCTTGCTAAGCATTAAGATGCCTCATAATTATGTAGAATACATTTTATTGGTAGAAAAATTAGATGTTTGTTTTACTCACAATCTATATTTTCTTTTAAAAGTTGCCTAAATAAATCTTTCCTTTTTGAATTTTTCTTTTAGATATTGTTTTAATTTTTTATTTTTTTTTTTTAAGATTTTTTTATTTATTCATTTGACACAGAGAGAGAGAGATTACAAGTAGGCAAAGAGGCAGGCAGAGAGAGAGGAGAGAGGAGGAAGCAGGCTCCCTGCTGAGCAGAGAGCCCGATGTGGGCCTCGATCCCAGGACCCTGGGATCATGACCTGAGCCGAAGGCAGCGGCTTTAACCCACTGAGCCACCCAGGCGCCCTANAATAATCTATAGGTGGTATTTAATTTATTTATTGCAAAAATCATCCAGGGCTTTTTATTTGTTTCTATTTGAATGTCATGAGTAGAAATTATCTGCGTTATTTATACTTTAGACTTGTGCACACTTTTTAATATTGTTTTCCTGATTTTATATGCTTTCCTGGCATCTGTAATCATCATATTTTAGTTTCTTCATGTATTTTGTTTTAGACCATATCTTGAAAGTACCATACATTTNCTTATTTATACTTTAACTTGTGCACACTTTTTAATATTGTTTTCCTGATTTTATATACTTTCCTGGCATCTGTAATCATATTTTAGTTTCTTCATGTATTTTGTTTTAGACCATATCTTGAAAGTACCATACATTTGTGCTTTGTTTTAGGTTTGATATGTCTTTTAATAGTGAAATTTAACTCATTCACATTTATTGCTTTAGTTAACATATTCTTGAATCTGTCATCTTTTTTGTCTTAATGTTATATGCTTTACTGTTTATTCCTGCAAAATAGAACTANACGTCTTGATTTTGCAAAATAGAACTAATGCTATCTTTCCCCACCCCCCTTCTTCTCTCTCTAAGAAATTACACCCATTAGTATAATGGTTATTATTAGTTACATCTATTTTTATCTAATTTCAAAGTCCACACTGAAACCCTATCAGGTCTTCGGGTTCAAAATAGTTTTTGGCTAAAGCCTTTAGTGGAATTTCTTTAGTTTCCCACTAAAATATGCATAAAAACTAGAAATAATCCTTGTCAGACAAAAGGATTCTAGAATATTTGAGGAATGTCCACTATCTGTAGGAATGATCTTCCTGCCACAGGTGTAACTCAGGAAACAGATTGCTAGAGTAGGGGAACTGGAAAGTTTTGTATCTCCTTCCATGTCTGACTTCATGAAAGTTCAGACCCTGAGCCACTGGGAAAATTAGATACAACTTCTTATTGGAAGTGGAGGAAAATATGATAGATATAAGCAGAGACAGTGTTGCTCCTGTAGAAGAGAAAGAGCAGATGGTAAAGAAATTATCATTTACAATAAAAAAAAAATCTAGCCAACAGAACAGAGATGCTGCAGGGGGTAGTGCTGTCTTAATTCCAGGCCCAAAGAATTCGATTCCCAGAAACTGAAGGAAGGAATGTTGGAGAGACCACAGGCATGTACAACTTTATGATGTTCCTGACAAATTTTTGCTATAGAAGTATAATAGTAGTCAATACTGACAATTACTGGACTTGAAGCTATTCTTTCTCAAGTATAAAAATGCCTTGAAAAAAACACAGTCCCAATTTATCAAGAAAGAAACAAGAAATGTTTTGATTATAATACATGTTAAGCAAATTGGCCTCTCAGAAGTATGTTCATTTGAAAAAAATATGTATTCTCACTTCAAAGAGATGGAGTCATAAAACTATTTAAAAGTGAATAAGTTAGCAAGGACTAGAGCTCTGAATTTGAGACTGTATATAAATTGGCATGGGTGCAAAAGTCTATTTGGAATACTTTATTAACTTGGCATTTCCAATTTATATAACATACACAATATCAATGTGTACCACTAAGACTAATCAGTGTTGTGTAAGATATCAAATGTTGTGCAGTAGATCTTTTTTGGGAAAAACTGGAAGAGCATCTGCCTCTCCTAAAACCTGTGAATTTTCATGACTTCATGGAGCAAGTACATATCACATGTGGTTAATCCCCAGGGTTTTTCATTAATGATAGTCATCTTCAAATCTTCCCATATTGATTTGCTAAATATGAATCTTGTAGGAAAAAATGGATGATGGTGATTGTGATGAAGATGGTAATAAAGCCCACCATTTAATGAGACATGTATGTACGTAGTTTGGTGATAAGTTATATATACTGCATATTAAGCCTCACAACAATGCTATTAATGCTATTTCAAGGAAGGTGAAGAAAATGCTTGTGAAAGAATGTAAGTAATTCCCAGTGACATAGTTATAAAGAAATATAATTGGGAGTAAACACAACCACTTGACTCCAAACACCAGGATCTCTACTTCTTAGCTAAAATGACACTTGGTACTCTGCATATCATGTAGTCATTTGGTGCCACCTGTTTGCTCTCTGTAAGGTTTGGTTATATTCCCAGAGAGGAGAATGCATGTTGGCAGAAGTGTGCCACCTCCAATTCTCCAGGAAGACATTTTAACTAAGTTATATCTCCAGTGTATTGCTATTATGAGGTAGGTTTTTCACAGAAAATGTAGAGTTCCTTCCATTGTTTTTTCCTACACAAAGTATAATTGTATTTCACTTCTGTTTCACTGAATCATAGCCTATTTTTTTAGTCCCTTAAGGAATAGTGGAATGTTTCTAATGATAAGCTGTTAGGAAAAATTAGTTTTCTATCAACAATATCTTATTTCTATTTAAGTGCTAGGAATCAGCTCATTTACTAGAGTGTGAACCTGATTTGGAATGTTTCCCACTCCTCTGTCTTCCTTCTGGTCTTCACACTGCCCTACATACTTAAAAATAGAACTATTTAGGGGCACCTGGGTGGCTCAGTGTGACTCTTTGTTTTGGCTCAGGTCATGGTCTCATGGGTCATGAGATCAAGCCCCAGGTCAGGCTCCATGCTCAGCAAAGAGTCGGCTTGAGATTCTCTCCCTCTGTCCCTCCCCACATTTGCATGCGCTTACACTGTCTCTCACACAAATAAATCTTTTAAAAAAGTTAAAAGAGTAAAACTAGAGTGGATTACTTGTATTTTAGTAGGAAAGCCTGAAAAACTGTAAATTCTGTAATTCAAGAAAATATACCTACAAGTGAGTATTTGGGGCCCCAAAAAGGGTTGGCAAAAGGGGCAATTTGAAGCAAAAGAGTAATCCCCTTTATATATTTGTCTTAAATTCTACCTCCTTTTAAGACTTATAACTCCATATGCTTTCTACCTATTTAAAGATTAGTAGAGAGAGAAAAGGCAAGAATAAATCTGTGCACAAACTTCCTTATATCCAATTTTAGCCATTAGAAACAATATTACGATCCCTTCTGGTTTTTCTGAAAACATCTCTGGCAAAAACTTACAGGATATTTCCTCTCTTATGGTAATCCTACTAAGATCCAGAACTTTAATTGTGTTGTGTATCTTAAATTGATTAGTATCTTTAAGTTGAGCAAGGTTAACCAAACTATAGGAGATTACAAAGTAAACTAGAATTCCATTATATTATTAGATCTGTCAAAAGCACTATAATATTTTACTGGCTGACCAATATGTTTTCTTTTCTCTGAGAAAACTACTTAAGTAACTAGTACATAATAAAATGATTATTTATTGAGCATCATTTTAGATAAGAGAGAGTTAGTTAAATAAGCTTGATGACTAAAATCCTGAAAAGCTGATGCATCTATCTCTACCATTAAGTACTGTGTTCTTTTCCTGGGACTATTGTAAAAATATTACCACCAACTGGGTAGCTTAAAATACTAGGAATGCATTCTCTAATAGCTCTGGAGGACAGAAGTCTGAAATCAAGGTGTTGACAGGGCCACGCTCCCTCTGGAGGCTCCCTTCCTCATCTCTTCCAGCTTCTGAAGGCTGTGGGTATTGAGTAGCTTCCTTGGCTTGTGGCCACATCACCCCCATCTCTGCTTCTGTATTCACATCTCTTTCTCCCATGTTTCTGACTTCTTCTCTTCTATGTCTTATAAGGACACTTAGTATTGGATTTAGGTCCTATATGAGTCATTCAGGATAACCTCATCTCAAGATTATTAATGACATCTGCAAAGATTTTTTATTCCAAAGTCACATTCACAGTTTTCAGGGGGATAAACTTTTTTTTTTTTAACACAGAACACTTCATGAATTTATGTGTCATCCTTGCCACAGAGGCATGCAAATCTTTGATCTTTCCAGTTTTAATATATGTGCTGCCAAAATGAGCACTGTAAATATTCTTTGAGGTCACTATTCAGCCCACTGTAGATAACATCTACTTGAGAACTAGAGCATCAAATGGCCATTCATCAAGGTCCTCTCTGCCTTTGCAGTCAACAGTATCAAGGGTACATGGACCATGGACACCTTATTTTTCTTTGACTTCTTCCTTTCTTCATTTTAAGTAGAACTTCCCCCTTTTATTAACTCACTTGATATAGTTTAGAAATTGACAGAGACATAGTATAAAGGAAAGTATGAGGTATGAGATAAGTTTTTAGGGATAGAGACTAGGTAATACAGTATCTTGGAGGCCATAGGAAAAATGTGAACTTTATTAAAAGTTTAGTGGAGTATTTCTAACTAGTGAAAGCTATGTATATTTTTACCCACATTGAATTATGGGTGTTTTCATACATATCTCCATATAAGTAAATGTCCAGGCTCAAGAACACTATTTCTTGTCTAGATATAACACTGGAACTTTTAATACTGGACAAGTTGAGAATACCTCCCATGGGAGGTGATCCAAATGAGAAGATACATTTATATTGCCGCTCCTATATCTTAGAATTCAGTTTTCCATTCATTTTGCTAAGGTGCTAACGGAGGTTAGTTAAAGGATGAATAAATGGCCCCTGTTGTAGAAACAGAATGAAGAAACTGTGTTAGCATTTCTAGTTTTGCTACTGTTTATTTCTGAACCTCACATATTCTGCATTCTGCATTGTGGACCCCAGAAGGTACTAAAGTAACTTTCCCCTTCCTCCTCCTGATGTCTACTCATTTATTCACTTTTTTGTTCTTTTTGTTAGACCATCATTCTTTCCTCCTCTCTTAGTCTAATCCCAAACTGTGCTGTGACCAGTACAGTCCATTCTCCTTTACTTAAGCAGCTTCTAGAATCCTGTTCTATCCCCCCCCAGTCAATGATAAGCTATAACAGAACAGTTTCTTACTTCTAGAGAAACTTCCCTTTATTTCTCTGCCTAAATACCTAAATATTCATGTTCTTGAACTTCTCTTTCACTCAC
>LNAC01000055.1:4396661-4424320 GCA_002007465.1 Ailurus styani | reverse complement strand
TGAGGTACATTATACCTTTTCTTAAGTTAAAGAATATAGTATCTTGGGGAATAAGTATATGAGATTGTGTGGAGGGAACGAGAGATATAAAAGCATTATGTGAGTAAAGACAAAAAAAGCGTATTGGAGATTCGCTCTATGAACTAGCTAAAAGAAATTGAAATGCATTCATATGGCATTTAGATTAAGATGAAGGCATAGTTGCACTCTTACAGTGTTTCTCCTGCTTACCAACACATTTGTAGCCTTTACCAAGAATTTACATCAGAAAATTTTGTTGTTCCAAAAAATGAAATCCTGCTCTATCATCTGTAAAGTATTCTTGGATATTGTTACAAGTTTCTAAACCAAACTCTAAAGGAGGGAAGCCATAGCCTTTATGACCAGCAACCCTTTTGTCATAGAATGGTGAGCGCAGTGAGTTTGAGAGTCAGAAAGTATGAATCCAGATTTCTGGTCTATCACTTAATTAGCCATCTCAAGCAATCATTTGTCTATTTTAAGCCTCAGATTCAGGGTGCTTGGGTGGCTCAGTGGGTTAAAGCCTCTGCCTCCGGCTCAGGTCATGATCTCAGGGTCCTATGATTGAGCCCGCCTTGGGCTCTCTGCTCAGCAGGGAGCCTGCTTCCTCCTCTCTCTCTCTGCCTGCCTCTCTGCCTACTTGTAATCTCTCTCTCTCTCTCTCTCTCTGTCAAATAAATAAATAAAATCTTAAAAAAAAAGCCTCNCTCTCTCTCTCTCTCTCTCTCTCTCTCTGTCAAATAAATAAATAAAATCTTTAAAAAAAAGCCTCAGATTCTTCAGCTCTAAAATTGGGATGATATATTAAAATCGTATCTCAGAGCATAAGGTTCAAATAACATCATAGTTTGGTATTAAACCTAGCTATTCATTTTTTCAAAGTAAGTAACTTTTCTCCTCCCTGTATCAGATCTAATCTAAACTCCACAGACATGAGCTCAGGCTCAAAGACATATGTATATAGTCATTGATCCATGCTTACACACTGGTCTGTATGGCACCTTCAGTGTGAGATCAGCCATGGAATTAAGAATTAACCCAGTATTTCATACTGGAACTTCACCAACATCACTGCCCGTGGTTGGAGTGATATTTACTTTGATCACTGCCTACTTGTATTGTGCTAAACTGTGCAGAAATCTCATAATTTTGAATTTCTACAATAGAGAAATATTATTTCATGCACTTTAGATTAACATAAAGGAATTTATTATAACAAAAGCAGGGGTTAATAATGTTTACCTGGAAGTGGTTCAGAGGAATGACTGATAGGGAGAACACTTTTTAAGTTCAGAATGTCTTGCATGTGTTTCACAATGTTATAAAAGTAACTTTCTAAGAAGTCGTGGCTCCAAATGCATCCCTTTCCTGAGAATCAGTACACTATAAATAATGATGGTATGTTATACTCTTTAGTTGTGTTGGGATAGAAAGTAGTTAAATAACCATTAATTTAAAAAGTATCATTTTTTTCATAAAAAATAATTTTATCATTTGTTATATAGCTTCCTATAGCATGGCTTCTCCATTTCTTGATTTTTATTTTGTATAAGTGATATTTTTTATACCCTACTACAATCACCCACTCACAGGGATTCTATTCTAAGTTGCACCAGGCCTGCAACGCCTACAGAAATCTGTTTCAAACACTCTTTTGGTATTTTCTCTTATTCCTCCAGCTCACTCACTGCCTACTCAGACCCTAACCTCATCAAGACTACAATGCATGAACTCTAAGACTTCTGTCTAGCCTGTCTTTTCTCTCCAGGTCTCCATATCCTTACTCAGGCCAGAGTCCATATTTTAATATTAGAGAAACTTGAATGTACCTACTTTGAGTAAAATAAATAAACTGAAAATTTATTTAATCTTTTCTTTTCTCTCACCTCCTCCAAGAATTTCTTGCTAGACAAACTTATGTTATTATAACATAAAGCATCAGAACATTGATGGAAAGTTATTTTCCACCCCCTAGAAATCCTATTTCTTATCTGTACTGCCTGGTGCCAGCATCCTGTGTCATGACTCCTTTGTGGTTTCTTTAAAGGTTCCCTGTGAGGTAAATAATTCTAGGTTTTTTGTTTTGTTTTATTTTGTTTTGTTTTCATGATTGAATATAACTTCCCCTTGCTTGTTTTTAAAACTCTCTTCACAGAATGCATCTTCTTTTTTCTATTTTTTGGGTAAGATGCATAAATATCTCTGTTGTTAAAGCTCAATAGTTCAAGAAGTATAAACTTGGTATTGATGTTGAAGACTTTTGCATCAACTTTTTTTTAACACATTTGATGCTCTTTGATCTGATGATTAAAACCTTCCTTCATTTCAAAAAAAATTCCATATCTGATGCATTCCAGTTTTGTTTGAGTTTCTGTTTTATGACACCAATTATTCTTATATTGGATCAGTTTGGAAATTTTTCTATTTCTAATAGGCTGCATTCACATACTTGAATCTACTTATAACTTTAATCTGCTTTCACTACTTTTAAGAGTTAATAATATATAAATTGATTTTTAGGTCCAGGTATTCTCTTTCTTATTATTTCTAACTTATATGTTAGTATTATAATGATGATTTTTGCCTTTAAAAATTCCTTTGTTTTCAAATCTCCCTTTTTATCTAATTTTATTTTCTTAACTGTAGTTTAAGTTCTTGTTCTATGAAATGTATATTTTTATTAGCTCATTATAAAGCATGAAATGATCAAGAGGATTTACCTCCTGTTGCTTTTGTTATATTTTTTCTAGAATGAGTCTTTTTTTTTTTCTTCCTTCCTTCCAATATATCAGGATCTGATGCTATAGGTTCACAGAGAATAGAACTGACCTTTGATCAGTGGAAATACAGTCATGATTAGTCAATCAATGAAAATACATCAGAGGGCACCTGGGTGGCTCAGTGGGTTAAAGCCTCTGCCTTCGGCTCAGGTCATGATCTCAGGGTCCTGGGATCGAGGCCCGCATTGGGCTCTCTGCTCCGCAGGGAGCCTGCTTCCTCCTCTCTCTGCCTGCCTCTCTGCCTACTTGTAATCTCTCTCTCTCTGTGTCGAATAAATGAATAAAATCTTAAAAAAAAATGAAAATACATCAGAAAAGGGAGGTTTGAACAAAGATACAAAATGAGAGTCTGCTATTTTGTGTGTGTGTGTGTGTGTGTTGTGGCCACTCTAGTAAGGGAAATGGAGGATTCAGCAGGAAAATCCAGTTGAAATAATACTCTTTCTTGTGAAAAAAAATTTTTAAATTTCTCTCTACCTGGAAGGTGATATATATCATTTCTCTGGAAGGATTGGTGAGGCTATGGATCATTTCTCCAACTCTGTGTTTGGCTTTCATTTAGTCTTGTTAGCAAGGGGCATTATGAGAATTGTCAGAATTTTGTCAACATTTTAGTAAGAGTTCTGTGAAATTGCTCTTTGCTATATTGGTGTGTATTGTTATTTTATTTATTTATTTATTTATTTATTTATTTAGTGGTCATTATCTTTTAGTGCAGGAGATTGTGCCCCATTTCTCAGTTGGTTACTGATGTTGCTTTTTCTCTTCCTAATCTTATACACATCAGGGTAAGACATGATCCGTGGAATTCCTATCTTCCAATTCAATGGTGAAATCTGCCTGAATAATGTTATTTATTTCCCCAATATAGATAAGTATCCATATTCTCTGCCACTTTGTAGGTTGCCTGTCTCCATATGTTAAGGATTGCTTATTTATCTGTTTCGGCAGCCCTGACCCCTTACCTCATTAAATCAGTCCCAACAAGTTCTAAGCACAAAGTGCTGAAAGAAAGAATGTGCTTTGAAACTACCTTTCCTGACTTCATAGTTTAATACTATTTCCAGAGTAGGCCCAGGGGCATTGCAAGAATGTGAATGCCTAGAAACCATTTAATTTAAAAATCCTCTTGAATAAAAGCTTCCAACCACTGCTTGACATTGTTAAATACTTTTCCTTAGATCTGTGTAAAGATGTCATGGACAGAAATGTAACATGAGAGCATAATTTAAGGTTTTCTATTTTCCATAATTTGGTTTATACAGCAGATTTTATAGACAGAGGTTAGTTATCATAAGACACCTTTACTTACCTTGACTTAATGAACAAGAAAATCCTAGAGCAAATCCTGGGCATGGTGGACAATATGCATCTATGGCTTTCATGATAAATGGAAAGCCAAATATAGAAATGCTAACAGTGTCAGACACTATACACACTTATATTCTCCTTTAATAAGCATATTATATATGTACCATGGTCTATCTATGAGTTGATAAACACTGAATCATATTCAAGCCATTGAACATAATGAAAAAATTCTTCTGAAAGGACCATTTTATGACCTTCTGTGGAAAATTCCTTAAAATGTGGATACTTGGGGACACATTCTTAACTAGTTTATGGAGTTTTTAGAGTAAAAACATCACAACAATTACTATTAATACCTACAGCTGCTAACTAATTTATTGAGCACCTAGTATATAAGACAATAGAGGTATGTTTGATGAGATATTAATGAAATCTTGTTCTGCTCATAATTACAGACACTATTATGAAAATATTGCCAATCATGACCTTCAAAAATATAAGAGAACCTCATAAGAAGTACCATACAAAAATGTTATTTCTCTCGAAGTAATTACACCGTATTTTTTTCTGAGGTCTTCAAAAATCTTTGACTCTTTTCTGTGCTCCCATCTCCCCCCAACTTCTGGGACTTATCTTTTATCATATCCTTTTTATTTATAAAAAACTATGTAAGTGTTTGACTTTTAATATTGGACAACATAAATTCAAAGTGTAGTTTTAGTTAAATTCTCCTCTCACTCTATTTAGGCTCTGTCCTTCTCTCTCTTTCCTTCCCTCTCTGTTTATTAAGATTTAAGGCCAATTGACAGAACAAATTAACAAAAACTCCTTTTGTATCAATCAACACTTTGTTTAATTTTGGTAAATTTTAAATCATTTTAGTAGCACAATTATTGTTGAGTAGGGAATAAAGACTATAAGTGATTCAACTTTTATACCTGCTCCAGGTATAAAATTGATTATTCCTTGTTGAAACATATTTACAAAATTAAAATGGTCTGAAAGGCTACAAAATCCATCTAGCTTTTCGTATTATCCACTCTTATAAGACACCAGTACAAGTGAATTTATGTTGGTTACAAGACAATAATTACATTCTTATATTTTTTTGTGAGAAGTCATTACACTTGTAGATATTTGAAAATGCATGGAATAATTTAATTGTAGAGAGCTTTTTTGGATTAGGTTTCTAGAAAGAACTTTGGTAAAAGAATAGGACAAGGTTTTCCTAAATTGATGGGTTGTTACATCTAAATTCAGATATTGCTATTGTAATTCAATGGAAATAAATTTTTTAAGTGAGATTGCAGCACATATATTTAGGACTGTCACCACTTAGTAAAATCTATAGATTATGTACTTTGGCTATTCTAATGAACAAACCTCCTTCAGCTGGACTTCCAGAACTTCCTGATGTTATATTTTATCTTCAGGGAATACTGGTTCAAAGACACTCCATTTTATTATTTGGTCTGTAGTATTCTGGAGCTACTCATCCTTCTTTCTCTTTTTGGAGAGGCAGTGCATGCATTTCAGGCCTACCTCCAACCACATGGACAGCAACTAAAATAAGCTCTGTTTTTGTTTTGTTTTTGCTTTTCAGGTTCATAGTCAAATGTTTTTTGATAATAAAGAAGTCACTTTCCTTCATCATTTATCAAAGGTCTTTATTATGCCTCGTCTCTTTGTCCTATTTTCCTAATGTCATAAAAATTAATATTCCCACAAACCCTCCATATTTCACTCATTCTATGTGTATTTTGGAGAAGTTCTTTTGGACACTCAGTTACAATAAACTAAAATGGCATTACAAAATTTCCAGACCCTGAAAGGTGCTCTGATTTAACTTAATTAGATGAATTATTTAAGAAGAACATCTTTTGATGTACTAATGCTGCTTCTGGAAATTCCTGTGCTAAATCTGGTAGCAGAAGCATCTTTGTAAATTCTAAATTAAAAAAAGAAAAAAGCAAGAGAGAAAGAAAAAACCTACGCAAAATCAAACATCGCAACACTCCTTAAATTAAACATTAAATCTATGAATTTCCATAATGAGATTGACTAAAACAAGACAAAATGTACAGCTGCTTTGGCGTCAACAAGAAATAGTAATTATAATAACAATGACTCACATTTATTTTATTCTTTGTGTTTTACAAAATCCTTTAAAGAAAATCTTGTGTTTGATGTTGGGAAAACTCTGTGGGATCGGCATTATTAAATCCCAAGTTGACAAATGAGGGCATTGAGTCCAAGGAAGAGCAAGCAATCTAAGCTCATAGAGAGAAGCGTGATAGGCTGATCTAAATAACAATACTCAGTGTTTCCAGAAACTGAAAGTTGCTGCTTAATTTATTGATGTTTTCCATAAATACAAGATATTAGCTCTAGCAATTGATGCAACTTTTGAAAATATTATTGTATCTTCATTTAATCCTTTCTTAAATTAGCATTGTGAAGGAAGAATGCTTAGATGTTTCTCATGATTTCTGCCCTCTGGTGTGTACAGCCTGTAACCTTCTTCAGTGAGGGCAGAACCTGTGCACATGATATAGTATTTTCATATGATATGATATGGCATGATCATCCTGGTGACCATGCTAGGGCAGATCATCCTGGTACAGCCTGGCCTAATCACATGAACACTTTATGTAGAGAGCTTTCTCTGACTGGTTGCAGAGGAAGATGTCAGAAATACATTCCTGCTTGCCTGATGGAAAGCAAACATCCATGCTGTGAATGAACTATCTATGGGACCCATTTGGTAAGGAATCATGGACATCCGGTAGGAGATGAGAATGGTCTTTAATTAGAGCTAGCAAGAAAACAGTGACCTCAGTCATACACAGGCAAGGAGAAGAATTCTACCAATGAGGGAGCTTGGAAAAGGACTCCAAGCTTCCCATGTTTGCTGGTTAATATCTTCATTACAGCCTAGTGAGACCCTGAGTGGGTGATTCAGCTTACTCATACCCAGACTCCTGATGCAGAAACATTGAGATAATTAATTTTTGTTGCTTTAAGTTGCTGAGTCATGGCAATTTATTAAGAGACAGCCACAGAACACTAATACAGTCATCTTTCCTGATGACATTGGTATGCACATCAAGAATGGCCTCATTTCCAAGTGACTACAGTTTCAGTAGAGAGCTAAAAAGTCAGAATTAAGAAAATATTAAAGTGGATGGAGATTGCGTTTATTCTTTTTTTCCAGTTTTACTGTCATAGGTCACTTTTTATGGACAAATTTCCTGAAATTGTACAAATAATTCCAAGCATCTTGGTCTAACAATTACTTCAACATTGATATAGAGCATCACCTACTCTTTCTGTTACAAATTCCCTAAAGAATTTTCTTCCTTTTATTTTTTTTTTCTCTAGGTATTCCTGTTATGTTTCTCTCTTCAGTAAAGATTGATAATTGGACAGTTTTGCCTTCTATATTAGGTTGAACGATATTCCCCTGTTTCCAGCATACACATCACTTTGGTTCTTTCTTGTTAGGTGTGGTAACCATTCAGCGTTTCCATAATGTGTAAACAAGTGAAAGCATGAATGGTATCAGCCTGTAGTAGCTCTGAGAACAGGAGTCATGGGATCAACACTTTCTCAGAGTCATGCTGTGAATTTGAATACCGAGGTTATGCAGGATGCTGAACTGATGGGAAACTTCTTGCACCTCAGAGAATTGGAACTCAGAAACACTGCAAGGCTTTCGTAGAAATTATGTCCATATAGAAGAATGCTAGCTTCTTCTATCATCTCCTAGACTTGATAAATTGTAGAATGGATTGGTAGCTTAGTTTCACATATGGAGCCACTCTGCTTAAGTGGTAATGGTAGCTAGTTGCTCTCTGATGAGTAGGATTCTGATGCTAAAATCTGCTTCTGTGTGAATGAATGTGGTGATTGATTAATAATGTCTGCAATGGTTATGACATAGAATGCTGTAGCCATGCATGTGAATTACATACATAATAACACTGAAATAATTATCCATCCATAAAATTAATTGAAAATGTGAATCATATTAAAGATTTTGAGAAGCAAAATCATGTAATTGAGGGAAAAATTCTCATGTTTCAGCTTTATGTTCTTTATTATCTAAATGTATCTGAGTCATTGGCTATTTGGTGTTCCTTCGGCAAGTATAAACAGCCACACAGTTTCCTCATTATATATCATCCTAAGATTTATTCAGACATTTGAGAAAATTAGAAATTCCAAAATAGCTTCCCACCTTAAAATTGATATTTTATTTTTCCCAACTTGGTAACCCTTTATGTCTTGTAGTGTCTTAGATACTGCATAAACTGTCCTCTTTATCTGTAAATACTTTATTTATATGACAATGTCTGGGAGTCTACATCTGAAGATTGGTGCCTGGGGAATCAAAACCTGATTATCATCCATCATCATGTGCAACTCTCCACTCCACTTCTACTCTGTGTGGTTAGGAACTGTATAGAAACACCTAAATGACAGCATTTACTTTACTTTTCTACATTACGGAATAGGACTGACTTCAAAGCTATTTACTTTTCTTCTATTCATAGAAAGGGAGTGGGAGTTTGGTGCTAATTTAATAGGTATCTGGGCTGTGAAATTCTTCTAACATCCTTGTGTTTCCTGGAGAAAATAAAAAATGGAAGTTAATCATGCTACTTTCACAAAAGGCAGTCGATGAACCCTGTAGGCGGTTGATCGTCTGTGTGGCGGTGGGAGGCAACCACCTCTTAGCCTGCACTGCCCAGCATCATGAGCATCGGAATGCCATTGCGGAGGCACATCCAAGCTTTTGGTGAGGAATTTTACTCTTATCCAAGATGACTTTGACCAGGAACAACAAACTGAACTGGGAGCCTAGGTAGCAGGAAATACTTTATCCTATACTTACACTTTGGGACCTCATGTTCTTTTCTTCTGGTCTCAATGACACGTTATGAAAGTAAAAAGAAAAAAAAAAGTAGCCATAGTACATTAGAATGTACAATGTGAGATTCTACTGTAAGACTTCAGCCTAAATACATCTATGGTTCTCATAGGCAGAGATAAGATCATTATATCACACAGAAAGATACAAAGAGCCTGAGGTGTTGACAGAGAGAAACAGCTGCTTATATTCCATGATTTGACAGAGCACAGGAAGATCCTCTTCTAGAATATACTAACTTGACTGATTACCAATCCATGATTGTAGTGTTTGGATCATAAAAGCAATCTAAAATTTAATGTGTTTTTTGTATTATCTTGGTTTTATATCTAAATAGGATTCTATCCATTGTAATTTTATAAATATCCCTATAATTAATCTGCCTGCACTCTCTAAGCACTCAGCATTTCTGGCATTGATTATTTTCACAGATTTTCTAACTGATCTATACATATGAATAATAATAATTAGCATTTATTCAGTATGTATTATTTGCCAGCCTCCATGCTAAGTCATTTGCATACATTATGTCATTTAATTCTGAGAGCAACCCCATGAAGTAGGTAACATTTTTACCCCCGTTTATAAATGGGAAAAATGAAGGTCTGTCTCACAGCTAGTCAAGCAGAGAAGCTGAGATATATACTAATCTCTACCCACTCTAGTTCACTTTCAGTGAGAGTCACAACTCAGAAGTAGGCAGGGACCAGCAGGAAACAGAAGTGCCTGATAAAAGCAGCCCAAAGATGTTCGTGTTGTATTGTACTATATTTACTCCCTAGGCGTATTATCTTTTAAAATATAGCACTAACTGAACAATTCCCTAAGGGGTAACAGCCACTATTTATCAATTTCTGGCATTTTTCTCTAGGTAATAATCAGTATAATACTATTAAGACAAATTTAACCATGTATTTCTTCTGAAACCCTCACTGGACTTTGCCCCCTGTTTGAGATTAAATATGTAGGCAGTTGCCTTTCACAAAAGTCCCTCCCAGTGTGATCCTGAATTATCTCGTATCTCCTACCCACTTGACAACACAGCCTATTCTTGTGTCTCTCCAGTTTCTGTTGCCTCTACCTAAAATACACTTCCTTTATCCCCACCTGGATGATGTCTATTCATCCTTTAAGAGGCAAATCACATATCATCTGAACTTTATAACTATTTCCAACTCATATTAAAAACGCTGTGCAGTTATTGCTAACGCAGAATGCTGAGTGTCGTCCTAGCAGTACAGACAATATTGCTAGGCAAGTACAGGCCCTCTGTGTCTTCCCTGAGAGGGAGCATCATTTGAAGCAGTTTTATGTAAGGAATTTTATCTGAATAAGTATTTGAAGAATGAATAATTGTGATTCGCAATCAACCTGTCTTAGTTTATCTATTTGAAAAACAAGAGGCTCTTGTTTCCCTGGAAATTCAGTAGATTAATCTATCTTTAGTATAATGAGCATCTTCATATACGCATCTCTACAGTATGGCTTTTGTGGCTTTGAGGACTACCATGTATATTTTTTCTTAACTTTTATATGTAAGTTGAGACAAAAGGAAACTTTATCTAAAAATGTGAAAAACAGTATGATCTCTGTTTTGTGGTCTATTTTCTCATCAGTTTGTTGAACAAATGACATATTACATTTTTCCTTTATAGTTAGAATAAAGTGCTGACCTTTTGTATATGGCTTAGAGAGTCCTGTATAAATATAGTCATTGCTCTAATGTAAATTACAGTATATGGCATACATTAGAAAATCAATTATTTCTGGAAAAATTCAGAACTCCGATTATATTAAGACATACCTACCAACTTAGAGAAAATTCATCTACTAGTCACACATACATATTGAAATGGATTTTGCAACAAAGCTAAACTTATACATCAGCTTACATCAGCCAATATTTGTATTGTATACAAATATCTGATGTATCTGATGTATCTGATGTATTGATGCTTTGTTTCATTTTTGTGTGAGTTCTGCCCTCCCACCCACCCCTGTGCCACTGGGAGAATGAGGAGGCATAGGGATGAGGGGATAAAAGAGAGACAGTAAAAGGATAAATGAAAGATATTAGTATATTGTCTGTCATCTATCTATATGAGCTATCTTGTTGAACAAACCTATTTCGAGAGATTTAATCATAAAGCCACCATGTTTTTACCTTTCCTGGTCCTTAAATCTACCAGGTGTGAAATATTTTTTCCTCTGCCCCGTGGATAAAGATTCAGATAGTCATCTAACTTTCCTTCATGCTTTCTTATTTATTATTTTCTAATTTTCTACTTTGAAGTAATTTCAGTTTATAAATTACAGCAATACTTTATAAAACATGAATATTTCTCAGGTCACTTTAGAGGAGTGTGGGTTTAGTAACCTTTTAAAATGGTCAATTTTGTAATTAGGAAAACATGGTTTTGACTTAGGTTAAAATGAGCCTGATAAGCTCAGACTTGGTTTAAGTTGGAAATCTGCAGTCTCAAAGGTGAAGACAACTGGATATTTCTTCCTCCATGAAGCGCCTCTAATCCTCTAGCCCTATCTTATTAACTGTAGTTTCTGACCCTTCGGGCTTGGATTATAAGAGGAAAGTCTTTATTTTTCTGAATGACACATGAAGGTTCAGTTTTGATGCTCTGATAGTGACAGGTGTTTCAGATATTTAAAGTTTACTTTGCCCTAGGCATCTTCATGGATTTTCCAGAGAGCAGGTTTTTCTGTCCATATTATTGTATGTCCTTGCCTTATAGATGCTTGGTCGATAAGACAGGGAGGTCAGTTCCCATGAGTTCTTATCCTTGGGTCAGTCAGTCCCTAGACATCTAGCAGTGTTTTCAGTGTCATTCTATTGACTCTTTTCAGCCTTCCCAGAGCTCTTTAGGGCCACCTCTCTTTGGGTCTGTCTCACAGATGGCTCTTCTCTTGTCCAAGTAAGATTGACATCTACAAGATAATCTGTTAAACTTGAATTTCAGACAAGCAAGAAATATTTTTACAAGCATGTCCCAAATGTCATATGTGACATATAAAACACATATTCTTTATCTGAAAAGCAAATTTTACTGGCCCCTATACATTTATTTTCTAAGTCTGACAATCCTCAGTCTAAGATACGCATTCACACAATCTTTGCTCTAACAAACTTGCAGCATAGGCCTGAGACAAATATCTTTCCATCTGTTTCACCATCAGCATATAACCCGCCCATCTTTGTGCATTAGATTTCCTAGACAGAAGTCAAACACCAGAAAGAAAGAGAGAGAAAAAAAGAAAGACACAAAGATCTCCAAAGGGTACTTTTAAAAGAACTTCTCTTTTTGACTTGAGGTCAGAAGAGAAGGAAAGGAAAAAAAAACAGCTCTCTCAGCACTCAGAGCGTATCAGCAGTTTCTCTAATGATCTGTGATACAGAGAACAAATTGGTGGTTGCCAGAGGGGAGGTAGAGTGGGGGATGGATGTAGTAGATAAAGGGGATTAAGAGGTACAAATTTCCAGTTATAAAATAAGTAAGTCACGGAGATGAAAAGTACCCCACAGGGAATACAGTCAATAATATTGTAATAACGTTTGGTGACAAATGGTGACCAACTTTTTCATGGTGAGCATTGAGTAATGTATGGATTTGTTGAAGCAATATCTTGTACACTTGAAACTAATATAATGTTGTATGTTAATTACAGATCTACTACCCCTAATAATTTAAAAATCAAATCTCAACAATCTAATAACACTCATCTGTAGCCTCTGTGCTTTATTTTCTTTTGAAGTGAGTGAGAATTAAAGACACATAACTGGACTTTGAACATCTCCTTTGTAAATCCAGCATCACAGTTGTTCACCTCACTTAGGAATGTTGACTCCTGTCTTGGCCCCTCAGATAAAACTTGCATTTTAATATCCTATCTCAGAGACTCACACACACAGACACACACACAGACACACACACACACAGACACACACAGACACACACACACACACATATACACACACACATTGTTAACAGTTTTACTTACTGGTTTAAAAAGATATATATGTGTTCTTTAATGCTATATTTGAATGATTTTCACAGTGATTTCATATTACTTTATTATTTTAAAAATAGTATAAGAATAAAATAAATTCTAAAAAAATGATTAATTTATGATAAAGTAAAGGAAAATAAGATTCAAACTTTGGAAAATGTTCTATTAAAACATTTAATAATGGCGCCTGGGTGGCTCAGTGGGTTAAAGCCTCTGCTTTCAGCTCAGGTCATGATCTCAGCGTCCTGGGATCGAGGTCCACATTGGGCTCTCTGCTCAGCAGGGAGCCTGCTTCCTCCTCTCCCTGTCTCTCTGCCTGCCTCTCTGCCTACTTGTAATCTCTCTCTCTGTGTCAAATAAATAAATAAAATCTTAAAAAAAAAAGAAGCCGTTTTTAAAAAAATAAAAAATAAAAAAATAAAACATTTAATAATGTAATGTTAAGTAATAAAATAATAGCCTTCATAGACCATATAATACATGAATATAGACATATATGTATATAGTTCCTAAATGTTTCAAATAGTTATATATTAACAGTGGGATAGTGAACTAGTTTTGTTTTTCTTATATTTATTTTATTTTATATTCTTAAAAATAAGTATACATTGTTTTTGTAATCAGAAAAAATGTCAAAATTATTAATGGCATGATATAGGATGAATTAATCTCAAAATAACCAAAAATCTACTATAAATTATGACTCCCTATGACTGACAATGGTGATTTGCTTTACTGAACTTAACGTTCAACACACATTACTCTTCTGAAGGGATGACTCTTGCAGTCTCTTCTTTATAAAGTTTCTATGGAAAAAGATTGTGGAAAAGTCTGTCTTGGAACCAATCTATATATTGGACTTCATTTTTCTTAGTTTCTTTTTCCTTTCCCAGAGTCGGTAAGCTTTTTCTTTCATTTAATGCAAAAGTTAATCTTTTTTCATTTCAATCGTAATACCTTTCCTTTTCACAAATCAAACCTACACGTTCTGCTTTGGAATTGGAGAAACATTACCGTGGGCAGTGCAGTTATCTGCCTTTAATGACTCTGCAGTCCTGCCAGTGATTAAAATGAGTTAAAATGGGTAGAGAAAGAAGTCATTGGCCTATAATAGCTCCATATGCACAAAATAGCCTCATTATAACTTGTAAAACAAGTGGTTCCATTCTGGCCATTCAAATAAGAAATGAAGATATGTAGATCTATCAGTAATACTTTCTAAAAATGAAGCATATTATCATTGATAATAAAAAATTGACCCAAGTTCGGAAAGAAGATTTTTAAAATATTCTAAATTCCACATCGTAAATTATTATTGATCCTATTATTCCTATTATCAAAAATGGCAAAATGACCCTGGAAAGTCACTTACTTTGTATACAACTCTATTATGAATCCTGGAATAGATATTAGTTTTGTTTAAGATTTAACTCTTGAATCTCCCAAGATTTTTAGTCTGGGATTTTACAAATACACCAAGCTCAATTATTTAACTTTGGCTCAATCCTGCTGTCATTGGTCATTCAATACAAATCAAAGACAACAGGCTGTTCTTCATAACCCAAATGTAATCATCTCGAATGCTTTTTACAATGATCGCTTTGCAATCTTAGGTAGAAATTAAACCACTACGATTCCTTATAACCATGAAAAAGCATGAATGTGGTGATGGTCCTAGAGGCAAAAGCAAGAGAAACAAGGGCAGTATTTTCTGCCTTTTTTATTTCAGTTGTAGGGAAGAGACAGTGTTAAGAAGTGTCCTAGTCAGAAAGTACCAGAAATGGAATAATAAGGCCTGGCTGTATTTCTCACCACCTGCACACCTGGGCCAGTTCATTCATTATCTGAACTTTGGTTTGTTTGATTGTTTTCTCTAAAAATGGTGGGAAAAAAATAAGAACACCTACCTGACTCTCTTGAGTTACACATCTTACAATGTCTTGAAAAAATGGAGTAAACTATAAAACACTACATAAAACATCATACTAATTATTATTATTAACTATTATTATATTTTCCAAAAAGAGCCTCCAGTCTCATGGTCACAGATAGTAGGCAAAATCACACTGATATTCTACAATAATTGAAACTACTTATTCAGTATCGTTTGAGGAGTCATCAGCGATACCTTTTCACAAATTGGTATAACCCCTTTGAAGTCAGATTATCAATGTGCCAAGTTCTACCAGAAGACATTTATTTCTCTAGTACCTATTAATTTCCTTCAGCCAACTATTAAAACTTCTATTTTCCTGTAAGGGCACATATGATTAGGAGTTGGCAGCTGTTTACCACTTACTTAAATAAGGCCTAGCAGAACTTTAATCCAGATAAATTTTAAAAATGGAGTTCATGGAAATAGCATGAGGACCCTGGGTGTCTGGTGATAGGAGGACAAAGGAGGACTATAAAATGAGGACAAGAAAGCAACATGATGTCCAAAAAGAACACTGATTTGGTATCACTAATTGGTTGTATGAACCTGAATAAGTCATTGAATCTCCCGGAATTTTAAATTTCCCACCTATACAATAGGGACATGAATGTATGTTTTTAAAAAAGGAGGGGAGAGTGCTCCTGGGTGGCTCAGTGGGTTAAAGTCTCTGCCTTCAGCTTAGGTCATGATCTCAGGGTCCTGGGATCGAGCCCCGCATCAGGCTCTCTGCTCAGTGTGGAGCCTGTCTCCTCCTCTCTCTCTGCCTGCTTCTCTGCCTGCTTGTAATCTCTTTCTGTCAAATAAATAAATAAATAAAATCTTTTAAAAAAAATTAAAAAGGGGGAGGGGCTTTAAATAAAGTTTTTGAAGTGCTTACAAAAACTGTTTTCTGGAACATGGTACATACTTAATAAATTTTCATTCTCCTTTCCCCAATAAAATGTATGGTTATGTTTACGTAAGATTAACCTCCTTTTTATGATTTTACTTGGAACCCATCCAAAAGTTACAATTATGTGAAAGCAACTTTTTTTTGTGCCATGGGTTTTCATAGCTAAAATTTCCTATAACTAAGTTTCTCTAATATTTCATAAATGTATGTATGTATGATAAATTATATTGACATCACATGGATATTATTTGGAAGAGGTAATTAGCATTTACAGCATGGTTGAAGATTAGGGTTGATGTCTTTTAGATTCTGAAAGGTATTGTATCAGGTAAGCCCCAAACAGATCATCTATGCAATGTGAAGTGATATCCCATAGGGGGGGAAAATTGTAGAGTAAGAAAGTCATAGACTCATTGTGTCTTATGGAAGAGAGAAGCTTTCCCTTATATTACTAGACATTGTTATTATGGATCATATATACTCAAGAATTGAGAAGTTCAGGTAATGTAAATGACTCTTAACAGATACCATTTATTTTTCTTCACTATATTCTTAGTGGAGGTCATTTCATTAATTTTTCAGTGACTCTGCTAACTCCACTGGCAGCTTTTTCATTGTATATTTTTGGAGTAAAATGAGTTCTGAAGAAGAGTGTTTTAAGTCTAAAGTCTTCTCAGTTGATGGAACTACTTCAATTTTCTAGACCCTTTTTACCTGATTATTTCTTTATAATGCACACACTTGATTAGCTAGCCCCAGAGGATTTTTGGCAATTTGTTTTCCACACATAAACACTTTATACATACATGACCCCTGTTTGAAGGAGAATTTGTAATAACTGTAAAACCATATGGAAGAAATGCTACCTTGCTTGAAATTGCCAGTTAGGAGAAGAATCCTAGATACTCTTCCAGATCAGGAAAATGTGCAAGGCTACATTCAATGTTCTATATTTTCCTGGACTTTAAAAAGAACATGAATAATTCAGTTAACCTAAGAAAAAAACCTGAACCCCATTTTCAAATCACACACGCACACACACACACACATACACACAACAAACACAATGCAAAAAAAATTTCAGTAGCTTAAAACCCATAGTCCAAACTTACAGCATCTGGGATTTCAGACCCAGATTTCCTTCTAAGGTTAGCATTTCATTGTTCTAACAGCTACTGCATCCTGCCCTGACAAATTTGCTTGTTCACGGTTCCTTCAGTTGTGAGCGATAAATGAGGTAATGCCTAAGTAAAGTGCTTTCAAACCAATAACACATTATATAGCTTATGAGTTATTATTATTATTATTTATTGCCCATTTTTTTACAATCTAGGTCAAGTCTGATTTCTTCCACAAAGCCTTTTCTCACTAGCTGAGGTCACCACAATCTTTTTTCTAATATCCCATAGGAGATATGGTACTTCTTTTTACATCTTAGTATGACTCATGGCTCAAAGCAGAGTGCAGGTTCAGCAAGAGGAGAGGCCAAATGTCGTTCATCTCTGAGTCCCTCCAAAGTCTGGCATAAGGTCTCACATAGAGAAAGATGAATGTATATTTGTTGATAACTGTGTGCAATACCCAGATGCCAATTAAGGCCTTTCAATAAACAAGCTACTCATTTACACAGTTTATATGTTTCCCTTCAATACAGTTTCTCTCTCTCTTTTAACTTTTAGGAAGTTTCTCATGGAAAACCAGTACACAAATACCAAGAATAAAATGTACCTTGCTATCTGTGTGATGTGCCAGACACGAACGCAATTTTAAAGTTCTTTTGTACCATTGCTTCAACATCTGTTCTTGTTCTAGTTACAAATTCTACCTAATATCGCACAGTTTGCAACCTCATGATTTTCTGCTCAACCCATGCTTTCCAATGGCGGTGGGTGCATTACATTATCAGGTAGCAAACTAGCTCAAATGGAAAGAGTTTCTTAATATCATTTTATTTCAAAAAACTTTCTATCTTTTATCAGTGAGCACTATGTCCAAAAAAAAAAAAGAAAAGAAATCAATCCAGGCTATTTCATTCTTGCTGTTATGTTTTTCTTTTAATGAGGAACTTATGAAACCAGAAATTGTATTTCATCTTCAAGCATCCCAGAACCTTCTACTCAGTATTATATCCCCTGTCCTACAGGCTTTCTGATCCATTTCATGCTGTCACCCCCTCCCATTGCCAAACCAATAAATATTCCTTTTAAAATGCAAAAATTGATATTTAACATAATGGAATATCTTTTGTAAATAGAACTGTGAGATTGATAGGCAAGTGAAAATCTCGTCTTTGGAAACTGCTACAATAACTAATTTTTTTTTTTTTTGAAGCAGGGTCACAGGAGTAAGAGGAGATAGTCCTAGACTTACGTGAGCACAGTAGGTGGCTTTTTCGCTTCTCTCTCTAGATAATATTCAGTTTTAGTGTGAACAAGTACAAGGTATACTTTTGTAAGAATAGATACAGAAATATCACCTAATTAAAAACAAGGCTTTCAATTTTCAAATTTGCTAAATAATTTGAGATCTTTTGTTATGAATAATTTAAAAATTAATACCATAATTCCATCATAAGTTTTTAAATAAAAATGCCAATATTTAATTCAAATTGCCCTTAAAGCTTAAGGAGTTATATTAAATCAGCTGAATATAACTATGATTCATGTTCTTCATCTATCCTTTAAGACAAACAAACCTATTTGAAAAATAGAGATTGGGAAACCACTGTTCGGATATTTGAATAGCTTTAAGACGAATTTCTGTGACATCAATGCAGAAAAGATTTCAGCACAATTAAATTTTGTCAGACTAGTTTCTGAACAGAAAAGAGTCTCACCTCCTTTGCCAACAATGGATTTCTTGAGGTTAATCTTGTTTTCATGACGTTGTCACCAGAAGTAGTACCAGGACTGTAAATTTTACTTCATATTATTGTGACAGAAGGATTACGAAGACATTGCTGAGGATGTAAACATCTCAGTAGCATTAAGAAGTCAAGCACAAATGTTTATTGCGGAAGATGTGTGGTATGTCTAGACAAAACAAAGCAATAAAAAGCTGCAGAGAATAAAAATTAACCCTACTCAAATTCTAATTGCGAAAATTATGCATTAAATTGGAACAAATAACTATACTTAAAACCGAATTAAAGTGACAGTTGCTAAATCTTGAAGCTATTTGCTTATCATATATTTGAAATTGTTAAAATAGATGTAAACATTAAGTCAGAGGATAAAAATAGATGTAAAGATTAAGTCAGAAGATAGCTATTTAAATCACCCCCAATGCATTACAATATTACTCATACTACAAAAAATTCATCCAGTTTGTGGTTTGATCTAGAATTTCCTTTGAATGAGATTAGTAGTTTTACTTTTCTTTCTGGTTTTGGTGAGGCAGAATTGTTCCAAATCAATCTCTATGGGGTCTATTTTTAATTCTTAGAAAATGATCCTTTTACTTTAAACATTAGATTCCTTTGTACAAACATATTTAATGGTTGGTTCCTATCCAAACCATAGAAGTTAGCTGTGCCATCATACCAACCTCAGTATAAAGTATTATCACTCATCAATTATACCATCTGAAGAAAAAATTAAATTTCCTGTTATTTAAACTCAGTTGAAATGTCAAAAAAAATAACAGTAAACTACCATTACAGTAAAATCCCTTTCCCACATACTAACACTGGGAAGATAAAATCTTTGTGAAAGAAAAAAGTAATTCAAAACCCCAACCAAATGTTGGCTTACTTTAAGTCATATTTAACAAAGTATGAGTCCAATCAAATAACATGCAGCTTCTAGGAAAATATTGCAATGGGACTGTGTTCTCAGGATACCCCAGAAGAGATAGCAACATTAATGAATGGGTAGATTGTATGAATCTATTTCTGGAGTCGCTTTCCTTTACTGATACATGTATCTTTACACTCATACCACCCTGCTTTGGTTACTACATTGGTCAGATATTGTAAGTCCTTTAATTTTCTTTTAAATTTTGTCCAATATAAATGCTTTGCAATTCCATATAAAATTAAGATTCACCTTACAACTAAAAAAAAAAAAAGCTTGTTATTTGAATTGGAATTATGTAGAATAAATTAAATTATTTGGGGAAAAATGGCATCTCAAAAAGATTGAATTTTTTAGACTTACAAATAAAATATTGCTCCATTTGTTTAGTTCTTTTAAAATTTATTTTTAAATTTGTGCTTTTGTGGTACAGGTTTTGTAGAAATGTTATTAAATTTTGTCCTAATTCATATTTTTGATGCTATTGTAAGTGGAATATTTATACACTTTGGTTTCACTATACTTTGTTGATAGTATAAAGAAATATATTTCATTTTGGATGTTGACCTTATATTCCAAAGACCATGCTATATTAAATAATTAATTCTAGTAGGTTTTATCTAAATATAATAGGAGATCCACCTACTTGACCATGTTGTTTACAAATAAACATTTTTTCATTTCTGTTTTAAGATTTTATTTACTAGAGAGAGCACATGAGAGAGCATTGAATGGGAGGTGGGAGGGGAGAGGGAGAAGCAGATTCCATGTTGAGCAGGGAGCCTGAGGTGGGGCTAGATCCCTTCATCCCGGGATCATGACCTGAGCTGAAGGCAGACTCTTAACCAACTGAGCCACCAGGTATCCCTTCAGTCCATTTTTTGTTTATTAATTTTCCTTACTTTACTGCACTACCTAAGACTTTCAGAATAGTATTAGATGGACAGAGTGAACAATCTTGCCATATTTTTTATCCTATGGGGTAAACATTTTATTTTTAACTGTTAAATTAGCTATAGGATTTTGTAGATTTTTTTAATTCATTGATACTCTTTAACATAAATGGGTATTGCATTTTGTAAAATGCTTTCTCTGTAGTTATTAGGATACTCATATGATTTTTTTCTCTGTTTATATGGTAAATTACACTAATTGCCTTACTGTAATAAATTCTACTGGATTATTATATATTAACTTTTTACAGGTATAAGTATTTGCTTTGTTAATTTTTTTAAAGGATTGTTGCCTATATGTACATGAAGAAAATTGGCCAAAGAAGTTTTTTTTTTTTTTCCAATAATGTCTTTATCCAATTTAGTATCACATGTTCTTTCCCTTCTATTGTATGAAAGCACCAATGGGGGTTGATTTTTTTTTTCCTTAAATGTTCAATAGAATGTTCCATGGGCCTGGTACTTTCTTTGTAAGAGGTTTTATTTAGTAGATAGAAGGCTATTAAGTTTTTTCATTTTTTCTTGATTCATTTTGGTATTTTGTTTCTGTCAAGGATTTTTCCATTTGTCTTAGTTATCAATTTTTTTAGAAAAAGTCATTCACGGCATTTTCCTTCTATCCTTTTCATGTTCATTGGAGTGTAATGATACCTCCTCTCTTATTCCTGATATTGTTAAATAATTAATATCTGTCTTTTCTCCCTTTCTTCCTCTCTTTCTTGGTCTAGATAGAGCTTCATCAACTTCACCCACCTTTTTCTAAAAAGTTCTCTTTGGTTTCATTGATTTGTTCCCTTTTTTTTGCCCATTTTCTATTTCATTTGTTTCAAGTTTACCTTTCCTAAATATTTTAGATGGAAAATTAGATTTGATGTGAGTTTTTTTCCCCTCTCTTTTAATATAGTCATTTAAAGTTATCAATTTATCTCTAAGCACTGCCTCAGCTAAGCCCCCAAAATAATGATATTGTGGTTTAATTTTAATTGTGTCAAAATATAATCTCATATACTTTGTAATGTAATTTATAGAAATAAATTGTTTAATTTCCATGTATTTACAAATATATTTGTTACCAATTTAATATAATTCTGTTATAGTTCAGAATCACTACTTAATTTTTTAATTAACTATTTTTTATTATGTTTTGTTAGTCACCATACAGTACATCATTAGTTTTTGATATAGTGTTCCAAGATTCATTGTTTACATGGAATAACTACATTAAAGGACAGAATGGATACCCTGTGTATAAACAGTACTCTATAACGAGAAGTATTTTCTTTGGACTAGCATATGGACTCTATTGATTAATGTTCCATGTGTTTTCAAAAAAGTGTTGAAAAATAATTTCTACAGAATTTGGAATCGAGTTTTTTTTTTTTTTTTTTTTAATGTCAGTTAAGATCTTGGATACCAGCCCTTTATCTGTAGTGTCATCTGTAGTGTCATTGGCAGGTATCTTCTCCCATTCTTCAGGTTGCCTCTTTGTTTTGTTGATTGTTTCCTTTGCTGTCCAGAAGCTTTTTATCTTAATGAAGTCCCAGAAGTTCATTTTCCCTTTTGTTTTCCTTGCCTTTGGAGACGTGTCTTGAAAGAAGTTGCTGTGACCGATGTCCAAAAGGTTACCACCTATGTTTTCCTCTAGGATTTTGTTGGATTCCTGTCTCACACTGAGGTCTTTCATCCATTTAGTGTTGATCTTTGTGTATGGTGTAAGAGAATGGCCGAGTTTCATTCTTCTGTATATAGCGGTCCCATTTTCCCAGCACCATTTATTGTAGAGACTGTCTTTTTTTTCCATTGGATATTTTTTCTTGTTTAGTTGAAGATTAGCTGACCATAGAGTTGAGGTTCATATCTGGGCTCTCTATTCTGTTCGATTGGTCTATGTGTCTGTTTTTGTGCCAGTACCGTGCTATCTAGGTGATCACAGATTTGTAATAGAGCTTGAAATCAGGCAACAAGATACCCCCAGCTTTGTTTTTCTTTTTCAACATTTCCTTGGCTATTTGGGGTCTTTTCTGGTCTATACAAATTTCAGGATTGTTTGTTACAGCACTTTGAAAAATTCTGTTGTTATTTTCATTGGGATGGCATTGAAAGTATAGATTTTTCTGGGCAGCATAGACATTTTAACAATGTTTATTCTTCTGATCCATGAGCATGAAATGTTTTTCCATCTTTTGGCATCTTCTTCAATTTCTTTCATAAGTATTCTGTAGTTTCTAGAGTATAGATCCTTTACCTCTTCGGTTAGGTTGTTTCCAAGGTATTTTATAGTTTTTGGTGCTATTGTAAATGGAATTGATTCCCTAATTTCTCTTTCTACAGTTATATTGTTAATGTATAAGAAAGCAACTGATTTCTGTGCATTGATTTTGTATCCTGTCACATTACTGAATTGCTGTATGAGTTCTAGTAATTTGGGGGTGGAATGAAATAAGTGAAGCAGAGAAATTATCATATAGTTTCACTTATATGTGGAACATAAGGAATAGCATGGAGGACATTAGGAGAAGGATGGGGAAAATGAAGGAGTGGAAATCAGAGGGGAAGACGAACCATGAGAGACTATGGGAAACAAACTGGGGGATTTCAGAGGATAGGAGGGTCGGGGGATGGCTTACCTCAGTGAAGTATATTAAGGAGAGCACCTATTGCACGGAGCACTGGGTGTTATATGCAAACAGTGAATCATGGAACACTACACCAAAAATTAACAATGTACTGTATGGTAACTATCATAACAAATTTTTAAAAATAAAAAATAAAAAAATGTCAGTTAAGTTTTGACAGTTTTGTGCAGGTTTTGGATATCCGAGTGATTTTTTTACTTCTGTTCTGTCCATTACTGAGATAATAGTTTGAAATTTCCACTTATAACTAGATTTGTCCATTTATCCTTTCAGTTCTGTCAGGTTTTGATTTATATAATTAGAAGCTTTTTTAATAAGCCAGACAAAATTATAAATATCTTAGATTTCACTTGTGTAAAGTACCTAGAGTAATCAGATTCAGAGAGACAGAAAGGGGGATGGTGGTTGTCAGGGCTGGGAGGTTGGTGGAACGGGGAGTTAGTGTTAACGTGCACAGAGTTGATTTCTTGAAGGTAACTGATTTCTTGCTTTGTTTCTGTTGACTCCTGTTTCCTCTGGCAATTGGTCAGAATTTCTTGCTTTTCACATTCTTAGTAATTTTGGACAGGATGATAGACCCTTTGAATATCATACTGTCACTTGATGTATGTTATTATCATTTTAATTTTGTTTTCATGGCAAGCAGTTTCTGGTGGATGAGCTTGATCTTTTGGGGGCTTGATTTAAAGTTTCATTTTTTAGGTCTAAGCTAACCTTTACTCTAGGACTATGGTTCTCAATCAGGAGTGACTCTGCTTTATAAGGTACATTTGGAAAAGTCCAGAGACTTTACTGGTTGTCAAAACTGAGGAATGTTACTGCTGTCTGGTGGTAGAGGACAGTGATGATATTAAGCACCATTTAATACACTGGAAGCCCCAGTTTAACAAAGGAATTATCTGGACCAATATGTTAATAGTGACAAGGTTGAAGAACTGCTCCGAGTCTGGGTTTGCCCTGTTACTAAGCTATGACATTGCTATAAAAGCTTCAGGTATTCAATGAGGTCTCTCCAATTTGGCTAGTTAGTATCTTTCTAAGCTTGGAAAAGTTTCAACTTTCTGCTCAGCCTCATTCAGTTTTACTCTAAAGATGCAAAATTTAGTGTTCAGCCACAGAGACAAGGGAAGCTGATGGAGATTTCTGGAGCTCTTTCTCTGTGGACTTTCTTCCTTTCTGGTAATCTGCCCACAAATTCCGACACTTCACTTTCTCTCAGGTGTCTTTATGTCGGGTCTTGTTTGGGCATCACCTCCCTTGTGTGTTGCCTTCCAACAGAAAGCAGAGAAGATCTTAGTGTGCACTTTCAATGTTCTCCACCTTTCAGGAATCATATCCTTGGGCTATGTGTTATCCAATAGTTGAAAATAGTCACTATATCTATATATATATTTTTTTTTTTTTTTTTTTTTTTTTTTTTTTTTTTTTTTTGGAGAGAGATCACAAGGAGGCAGAGAGGCAGGCAGAGAGAGAGAGGGGGAAGCAGGCTCCCCTCTGAGCGGGGAGCCCGATGCGGGCCTCGATCCCAGGACCCTGAGATCATGACCTGAGCCGAAAGCAGAGGCATTAACCCACTGAGCCACCCAGGCGCCCTCTAATCATTTCTAATGGAAGGCAAAGCTCTCTCAATGATTTCATCCTAACTGGAATTTAAAGTACCTTCTTTTAGTTCGAATTTCCTTTTGATGATTAATTATTTTGAGAACATCCTTTTTAACCTGCCCATTGGCTATTTATATATCCTATTTTATGAATTACCTATTAAGTTGTTAACATTTTAACCATTGGTTAGTCTGCTTTTTAAATACTGATTCTTGGGATTTCTTTTTATATTCTAAATGCAAATTCTCTGTTAACTGCGTGATGTATTAATATATTCCCCCAATCTGCGACTTCCTTTCTAATTTTTTTTAAATGTTGTCATTTGATGTTCTTAGTTTTATTAAGTTTCCATTGATCTGTTACTTTTTTTCTTTGTTAGCATTTCATGTTCTTTGCAAGGAGTTTTTGATAACCTGAGGTCATAAAAATATTTTCTTATGTTTTAGCCTAAACGTTTTATTGTTTCACCTTGCACATTTATGTTTATAATCCACCTGAAATAGACTTTTATGTGAGATGTGCAGTTGAGGTAGAAGTTCAGTTTTCCAGGCATCATTTTATAAAAAGGCTGTCCATTCTTCCTTGCAGATTCGGTTTATTATATATGTGTAGAACAGCATCTACAGAGCTTGTTCTATTAAATTGTTCACTTTTCTATGTTTCTGCTGCTTTAATTGACATTGTTTAAAATAAAGATTATATCTTATATGTAGTTCTTTGAGGTTTATTCTGCTTCAACAGTTCTTGGATATCTGGTCCCTGCAGATTTCTATACAAGTTTTACAACTGATTAATTTTCACATGCAAAAAAGAGAAAAATAAAAACTGTGACTTTTTTTTAAATGGGAGTACATTGGCTCTGTCACTCAATGAGTGGAGATTTGACTTCTTAACAAAACTGAGTGTTCCATTATCTGTACATGCTATATTTCTCTAATTATCTAGATATCTGTAATCTTTGATAGTGATTTGGATTGTTTAGTATAGAGGTTTTGCAGTCTTTTATTAGATTCATTGGCAAATATTTGACATTCTTTGATGATGTTATAAATTTATATATTCCTTAAAATTTTAAATTCCGTTTGTGAGTAATAAATAAATACAAACTTGCATTCTCCATATTTACACTATAACCTTAAACCTTTTAAATCACTTGTTAAATGTCATAGTTTCTTTAAATTTTTCTTTGTACACATCATCTTAAGTGCAAATTATGACAGATTTTTTTCTACTTTTCTAGTAATTGAACTTTTTATTTCTTTCCCATTGATTACAGTAGTTCTCCATTACGTCAGATGTTTGTTAATAGTCAATGTAGGGGGGCGCCTGGGTGGCTCAGTTGTTAAGCGGCTGCCTTCACTCAGCTCAGGTCATGTTCCCAGAGTCCTGGGATCAAGTCCCACATCGGGCTCTCTGTTTGTCAGGAAGCCTGCTTCTCTCTCTCCCACTCCCCCTGCTTGTGTTCCCTCTCTCGCTGTGTCTCTCTCTCTGTCAAATAAATAAATAAAATCTTTAAAAAAAAATAGTCAATGTAGATGCTCTTTATAGATTAAGGAAATTTGTTTCTAATTAGAGTATGTTAAGCAGTTTTTTTTGTTTGTTTTTTTTGTTTTTTATTTTTTTAAAGATTTTATTTATTCATTTGACACAGAGAGAGAGATTACAAGTAGGCAGAGAGGCAGGCAGAGAGAGAGGAGAGAGGAGGAAGCAGGCTCCCCGCTGAGCAGAGAGCCCGATGCGGGCCTCGATCCCAGGACCCTGGGATCATGACCTGAGCCGAAGGCAGCGGCTTTAACCCACTGAGCCACCCAGGTGCCCCGTTAAGCAGTTTGTTAATTTTTATTCTTTCATAGATGCTGAACTTTTGCAAATGTTCTTATTGCATTTAAGATTGTCATTTTTTTCTACAAAATGGTAAAATACAGTGATTTGTTTTATTTTACAAATTAAGATATAATTTACATATAATAGATTTCATCCTTTTTCATACACACTTCTTCAATGAACACTCATTACACATCTCCCCTAATAATGAATAAAATCTCTATAAATAAATAAAAAAAAATCTCTATAAATATCCCCATACTTATTTTTGGATGAGCATACATCTTAAATTCACTTAAGTTAATACCTAGCAGTGGAATTGCTAATCATGTGGTAAGAATGGGTTTAACTTCATTTTTTATGATTTATTTATTTATTCGAGAGAGAGAGGCGTGAGCACATGTGTGAGCAGGGGGATGGGCAGAGGAGAGAGAGTGGGAAAGAATCTTAAGCAGACTCCTGCTGAGCTTGGAGCCCTACACAGGCTGGATCTCAGGACCCTGAGATCATGACCTGAGTAGAAATCAAGAGTCAGATGCTTAACCAACTGAGCTACCCAGACACCCCTAGGTTCTACTTTATTAAGATATTACTGGGTTGCCTGGGTGGCTCAGTGGGTTAAAGCCTCTGCCTTCCGCTCAGGTCATGATCTCAGGGTCCTGGGATCAAGCCCCACGTCGGACTCTCTGCTCAGCAGGGAGCCTGCTTCCTCCTCTCTCTCTCTCTCCCTGCCTCTCTGCCTACTTGTGATCTCTCTCTCTGTCAAATAAATAAAATCTTTTAAAAAATTAAAGAAAAGATAATACCAAATGTTTACCCAAAGTAGTTTTACTCATTTTGCATTCATTCTATAAGTTAAGTTGGAAAGAATTAACATCTTAATAATCTTTTTTTTTAAAGATTTTATTTATTTATTTGACAGAGAGAGATTACAAGTAGGCAGAGAGGAGGAAG
>LNAC01000055.1:4356968-4396605 GCA_002007465.1 Ailurus styani | reverse complement strand
GATCCCAGGACCCTGAGATCATGACCTGAGCCGAAGGCAGAGGCTTTAACCCACTGAGCCACCCAGGCGCCCAACATCTTAATAATCTTAAGCCTTTCAATTGAGAAACAAAGTATTTCTCTCTTTTACATAGATATTTGATTAATTTTATCAGTAGTGTTTATCACAAGTGTTTTGTAATTATAGCATAGAAATCCTGTATGCATTTTGTTAGATCTCATGTATGCACGCATTTTGTTAGATCTCATCTATTCATCGTCTTTTTGGAGCTATTGTAAATGCTACTTTTAACAATTCAATTCCCATTTGTTCATTGCTAATACATAGATATATGTATATAGATATAGATATATATAATTATATATATGCATATATATAATATCATTGATTTTCGAATAATTAATCTGTAGCCTGTAACCATACAAAATCATTTATTAGTACCCTTTTGTATAGATTCTTTTGAATTTTTTATATAGGCATGGAATGGAGAATGGAGAAACTTTGTTGTTTTCCTGATCTTTCTGTATGTTGTTATTTTTCATGGTTTATTGCATTGCACAAGACTTCCATATAATGTTTTATGAAAGTGTTGAGAGGAGCCATCATTGTCTCATTACATTCATATATGATGTTAATTGTAAATTTTGTAGATTCCCTTGATCAGGTTTATTCTTAGTTTGCTGAGAATTTTTATCAATGGATACTAAATAATGCCAAATGCTTTTCTGCGTCTTTTTTTTTTTTTTTTTGCAAAGAGACAAAGAGAGAACACCTGAGCGGGGGCAAAGAGAAAGGGAGAGAGGGAATCTTAAGCAGACTCCATGCTGTGTGTGGAGTCCAATGCAGGGCTCAATCCCAAGACCCAGATTATGACCAGAGTTGATTATGAGCCCAAGGTTATGACCAGAGTTGAAATCAGGAGTCAGATACTTAACCAGCTGAGCCACCTGAGCACCCTTTTCTCTGCATCTTTTGAGGTGATCTTTGTTTATTCTTTTTAGTCTGTCGATATGCTAAATTATATTAATTTTAAAATATTAGAACCTATTTCTATTCTAGAGTTCCCATTTGATTATTTTGAAGATTGCAATTACCGAGTTAAATTCTCCACATTTCATCTTTGTCTTCATGCTTTTTTCCCCCATATTCTTTTAAACATCTTAATCATAATTATATTATCCTTTATGAATAAGTGTAATATCTGGAACATTTGTGAATCTGCTTCTTTGATAGTTATCTTAGAGTTTAGACATGTTGCCTGCATTATGACAAGTAAGGTAATTTCTGATGAAATCTGAAATTATTTATTAAAATGTATGGCAAGGTGATTTTCTAGAGAGGAGCTAGCCTTCCATTTGCTATACTTATACACTGGCAACTGCTTACATTAATCCAGTCAGAGACTGTGTTGCATAGTGGCTAGCTTGTTCTTTTGGTAAGGCTTAGTACCCTTCTCATTACCACCTGGCCTTCCAGGTTTTCAACATCCGTTTTCTTTAGGGCCTTCGATGTTCAATAAGTATGAAACTCTAAACTTTATCTCAGGAAACCTTTGAAATGTTCATTCATCATTTTAGAGTCTTTCTTTTAAGGATTTTAGCCTTCCAACCTATGCTTCTCCAGAATACATCCAATGGATCAATAGGGCAACTCGCCATGTTCTTGAGCACGCCCTTCCAAGTCTCTGTCCAAAGTTTTGCTATTCTAAATAGCAGCAGCAACTTTCAGTGAATAAATTTTCAGCTTCCTGTCTAGACCCATAATCAGAAAATGCCTGAAGATCACCACTTTTGAAGATCTTTCCTTTATGGAATCTTAGCCTGTACTGTTCCCAGTTCTAGTTGTATCCATAGCCTTCTGCTCCCCTCAAACAGATATTTTTGTATTCCATGTAGTATTTTGTTTTATTTTACTTGGGTTTTTTGTTGTGGTTGCTCTCAACAGAAACATTGGTCTGTCACTAGGTACTACATATCATCCGTAAATTTTTCCTAAATATATTTTTTTTCATGTGAGATCAGGATTTTATTTATTGTCTTAACACTTTCTCTGATTCTTAACTCATAAACAGTGGTTCACACATTGTGGACCCTCACTGAAAATCTGCTAAGTGAATGAATAACCAATATATTTCCAGGAAAATAGACAAGTCCATCATAATATGTCATCTTTATTTTAAATATGTCAACTTAACTCTAAATAACTATATATTATGTCACTAGTATATCCTAACATTTGTTGGTAATTATGGGTTTAGTTTCTTTACAATGTTGACTTTTTTGTTATGGTAATAAGGACATATTCTGTCACTATCTTCTCTCACCTTATTATTGATATGAAAAAAGGAAACAAAAGCTGCTATAAGCTTAGATATACTTACCAGAGATTTTTTGAAATTATAAATTTCTCTGTGTGTGTGTGTGTGTGTGTGTGTGTGTGTATCCGGAATGATTGGTGATATTCCTAACAATCTGAATTTGAGTAAATTATAGATGGGAAAATAAAATTAGAACACCAGTAAATACATTCTGTCAGATAACATATTATAATACAGAAGTAGTTTAGTTGTTTCTGATTTCTATTAAAATATCTTGACAGACTTTTCTTTGCATAAACTACTGCAAGAGAAAAAAGAAGAGAAAATTACCTCCTCAAATGCTTTTATTTGAAAAGTATCAGTTAAATTGATTCCCCTGGAGGTGACTGAAATCAAGGGCAGAGACTGACTAGAAACACGATTCAGAAAAAGAATATAAAGAAATCTTATGCAATGTTACACAAATCCAAAGAACTTGAACTTCATTTTGAGTATCTGGGGGTAAGTACTTGTTTTAATATTGTTTATGTTACCTTTTATTTGAGAATATAGGTAAAGAATTAATAATTATCAGAATGCAGAGAATTCCACTATCAGACAGAGAATATCTTCGTGGGCAGTGGAATCATATTACAATGAGCCCTAAACTTTTACTATAGTGTTCGGATTTGATAAATTCATATATTCTGAGTTCCTGGAAGCATATGCTCACATGTGAGTGAGTGATGTCTATTTTTTTGAAATACATCTTTACATAACACCTGGCAGAGATTCCCGATCATTGCTTGTATTTTCCTTTTAATGTATTTATTCTCATCTTACTCTCACCATTGACATCATTGGCTTATTACTAAATCTAAGAGAAAAAAAAAATAAGGGACCTTTTCCTCAGCTTAGCAAATCATAAAAATTTGTCTGAAATGAGCTCTTAAAAAGTAGACTGCAAGTTTTGCATTACATTTCACAGCATGAGATAAGAGATTTAATCTCTCCATCTGAAATATCCAAATGGCCCTGGTTCACTCAGTTTAGATGAAAACACTAATGGTACCATTGCCTGTTGCAGCAGAGCTCTGTTCTTTATTTTGGTGAAGCACCAGCCTTAAAGGGACCAGGGTTCTTTTTTAAGGGCATTTCAAAAAGAAAGCTGACACTACCAAATAAACACATTTAATGAAGTGAGATTACTCATCACTAAGGCGCTAATGAACTATTTATTAGATAGCTGCAGCAAACAAAATTTCTCCTGCATCCCCTCCTGCCAATATCCAGGACTCCAGCTGCAGAGATAAGATGTAGAATTCATCCAGTGTTCAATACTCAGACAGGGGAGACAGAATTCTTTCTCTATAGTCCTCTGCTGTCAAAATGCCAGCTGAATCCTGGATCAAAATGAATATGAATTAAGAGATATGCAAACTTGATTTTTTTTGTTCCACTTTTACAAAGGAGAGGTCTTCCTTACTGTCTTTGAAGTATAAAATTTGTGGTTCTATATTACTACAACATTTATTTTGTAAGATGTCTTCATTTCTGCTTAAAGATGTAATATTATTAACCTATATAGAAGAAATACTGCAAAATTGTCTAAGTCTACATTGGGCAAAATAGCATGATGGAATTAAAGAAGCAAAAATAATCCAGCAGTGACTTAGAAATTGCCAAAGAAAACTCACAGACTACATCTTCTCTTAACACTATGCCCACAACTAGATACACACACTGCCCACCCCAACACTACCTAATGAAACACCCCCCTCTGTCCCCATGTACTTGAAGCAAATAATTTGTCTGTCTTGGTGCACTGTTTGCCAGCTGCCTGTCTCGGAGCATGGTATCAAAGCAGCAAATGTAACACTTAGACGTGTTGAATACGTGCATGCATACATGTCCAGGGGAATGTAGGAATGGGAAAAGAATGGCAAACTAAGAAATTGAGCAAGTGGGGAGAGGCAAAGAGATGGCAGGAGGAAGGAAAACACATACAGGTTAGCACATTAATTGGAAGTTTTGCATATATTTGAAAAAAATACACCTTGTAGTCTGTTAAGTTTGGTTGTCTAAAGAATTGTTGTGCATCAATTTGGCTGCAGCAGACAGTATTGATCAGAAAACAGATGGGCTGTACAGGGCCCCAGTTCGTTTGCTCACTTACTGTGTATAAGCAGTACCTGTTTAAAACTGGAAGAAGGACGAGTTTAAAACTAGAAGTGTTTAGTCCATTAAAACAAAAACAAAAACAACAGGGCTCAGTCGGTTCAGCATCTGCCTTGGGCTCAGTTCACGGTCCTGGGTCCTGGGGTCAAACTCCTCATCAGGCTCCCTGCTCATCTGAGAGTCTGCTTCTCTCTCTTCCTTGGTCCCTTCCCCTGACTGTGCTCTCTGTCACTCTCAAATAAATAAAATATAAAATTAAAACAAAAAGTTGCTAATACAATTGTATGATCTAGTCTGTAGCAAATTGATATTATCCTAATGTCCCAATGGTAAATATACTGTTGTGTGATACAAAGTAGGCATCAAAGTTACGAACGTGATGCGTGTCCTCTACTTCCTTCCTCTTCACCTCACCATTCATGCCTGCTCCGCTGGAGCTCTGCAAGGGGAGCATCGCTATGTGACTGCTTAAAATCATGACGTCAATACATTCTGGTTAAGGAGGTACAGGGAGAACAAGCTCAACAACTTACCCTCCCTGTGGGGTCAGATAGGCTTTGCAAGATTTTAACAGTTCAGTTATTTTCTACCTCCTGAAGGAAATTGGAAGTCAAAAAGCACAATTGGGGGGGGGGTATAGTTTGCTTTCTTCCCACGCTTTGTGCTGTAAGCCTCCTATCTTCAAACTTGCTGCATCTGCTTTTATTTCATCTCTAGCTGGTCGTGAATTCCAGCTTCTTGTCCAAAGGAAAGCACTTCCCTCTGTGCATCATCCCCAGATCACATTCAGAAGGGAATGCCGAGTAAAGCACAGGAGAGTTATGACTTGTACCCTTATCAAGGAATGCTTGTGGTTTTTTTCTTAGGCATAAGCAATGATGACAAGTGTTTGCCTTTTCTCATTTACTTTTTTTCTTGTACTATATGTATTTTATAAACAATCTCATACCACGGATCCTTTCTAGGAAAAAGCAGAGTATAAATATATAATGAAAGCTTTGATAGTTTGTAATTTAACAGACCTTTATGTTTAATCCTGCCGACTGCCTCCACTTAGAAACAAAGTCAGTGAAATCAGAGACTACACAACTTGCCCAATATCCTATTTGGCAGTTTCGAAACTCAAAATCTTCTTGAAATTAAAGTCTTTTTGATGAACTTTCATAATTTCAACAGTTCAGCTATTTTCAGACTCTGTGGAAAAGCCCAACAGTTTTGGAATGATGGGAAAACCTTCTCTGTCATCAGTACCCATTTCTTCTGATTTCCCATCAACCCTCACCCTTCTGCCATGTTCTCCAGGCACAACAAATCAGCATTTAGTTCTTAAACATGCCTGATCTCTGACAGGCCAATACTTGTTTCTTTCTGTCCCTTCCCTGATCTAATATAACTCCCCTCTCTGCTAGACAACTATTTTTCTTTAAGTGATTATGAACACATGACCTGGGGTGGTTGGTCTAAGTAAAAATCTCATTCTGTTACTTTCATCTGCGTAATTTTGGTAAGTTTCTTAAACTTTCTGTACTTCAGTGCCATCATTCATAGCGTAAGGATTGTGATAGCACTTCCCTCATAGAGTTGCTTCTGGGTAAAAAGATTTAAGTCATTGAAAACACTAAGACAGCTCTTAGTTAATTAGAACCCAAAGTAACCAAGTTTTGTACTTCACGTATCTTGTACCATATACAAGTGTGTTGGGGGAATCCTGTTATGTTTTCTCCACTCTGTGGACTTCATAACTATTATTTTTCTTCTAAATTTCCTCTGCCAAAACTATAATCCAGGCCCTGATCACTTATTGGTTGGAATTCTGTAATTTTCTTTTACATGATCTTCCCAACCCATGGTTTCTCCCCATCAAAGGTTATTTTCCACAGTTTTGCCAGTGTAGTCTCTCTAAACTGTAAATCTGATCAATTCCCTCACTTGCTTAGAACTCTTCAATAGCATCCAATAGCTTTTAGCTTACAGAAAGTTCTACATGTTTGAATCTCTGGTTTATCCTCTAATGCTGTCTGACCAGGTGTACTTTATCTCTTATCTTGCAGAAAGTACTAAACAGTAATGAATGAATGAACAAATATTTAGCTGCACATCGAGTCATGCTATAAGCATAAGCATATCCATTGGACTCTGTATAATGATGTCATTTTTAGCTCTGGTGTCTGGGACAAAGCCGAAACTATGTCCTAGCAGGATTAAAGGAGGAAGCTGTATCACTGAAATGCACTGACTACAGAATAATCAAATGCTTTTATCATCTTTGAAGGACCAGTGATCCCAAGGATTGTTGAAACAGAACTCTAAAGGAACTGAAGGCCGTGATCTTCCTCACAGTTTCATTTGCTTGTAGACACGCTCCCTTGGGGAGGTATAGACCTCTATGTCATTCCTTCTTAATATAAACATTCTGATAGTTTTCCTACTTTTAAAAATTGTATAAATACATGCCAAAAGTGCAAAAAAGGAACTCAAATATACACTTGGTGGATATTTTTTACACTTGTCTACACCCATGTATATCACCATCAAGGTTAAGGTAAACATTTTAATCACTCACAAATATCTGCTCGGGCTCCTAACCTCCCAGTCAATATCCAGCCACTCTCCAGAGGTCACCTTGTTACTCCGACTTCTAACTTTAGTCAATTTTGACTCCTTCCAATATGTATTCTTTGTGTCTGGTTTCTTTTATGCCACAAAGTAGCTGTGAGTTGTATCCAAGATGTTTTGTGTGTCAGTAGTCTGTTCCTTTTTATTCCTGTAACCTATCCCGTTATAAAAATATACCACAATTTATTTTCTCCTGTCTCCTATTGATGACATTTGAGGTGTCCCTAGTCTGAAGCTATAATAAGTAAACATCCTTGTAGGTATATTTTGGTGGACATATTTATTCATTTTTCTTGTATACATATATACCTAGGAGTGGTATTGTTGGGTCATGGGATCCTATAGCTTTTTACATTTTGATTTCTGCAAATTTTCTATTTACTCTCTTCATGCTTTGGTTAGCCCTTAACAGCCCTTGTTGACTCTTACGGCCATATTACCACATTATGTCATTTTTCACGATTCTTCTTTTACACGGTCTCCATTTTCTTTAACTAGACACCTATCTTGAACAATTAGAAATCTGATAATACAGAAAGATATGGACTTTTCCTTGGTACAACCGTTGGATTTTTTTTCTTCCTACTTTATAAGAATGTTTTGATATAAAATCACTGATATGCCACCAAAAAATTCAACAATTGTTTGGAAATTTCTTATTTTGAAATCTTACCTGTGTACCCTTTCACCATTTATTTTTTACCTCATTGCCAAAGTACCTATGAGTGTAACTTATCTGAGTTGTTTAGGATGATTAGAATGACTCTTTAATAATTAAATGCTCCTCATATACATTACATGCATGACTATTTTATCAAGTATTCATTTTGTATTCTGTGTTTTTCCCAGGGAAGTAGGGAGGGTATCAAAAATAACACTTGCCGTTGTATCCTAAAGCACACCTCTTAGATTTTAGCTTCACTTCTTTGAGTCTAATTCCAAGTTGCTAGGCAAAATATTCAGACTTCTCAGTGACTTTCGCTTCCTTCATGGTTTCACAATAATAGGATTTATGTCTTTGTGATGCTCTGATTTGCTGTAGAAACTGCTTTAGTGACTTCTGCAATGAAGTCTCCTGTTTCACTTTAGCTGTAACATTTTTGGAAAGAAAAAACGAGAACTGAAGAATGTTTCAGCAGGATTTGAAAGAAAAAAAAAAACAGGGCTTTTAGTACGAAGATGCCAGATAATGGTGTTTCTTTGTTCTTTCTGGGAAATGCAAGTGATAAATATCAGAGACAGAATGAAGCATATCATAAACAAGAACAGAATCTGAAGCGGGGAAGTAATTTTTGATGCTGCTGATAGTGGCAATAAAATCCCACCCACACTTACATGTAAAATAGAACTCCTTACTAAAATATATGGAATATTAGAAATCACTCAGAATTTAAGCTTTTATTCAGATATAATGAAACTTTTCACACAGAACCAGAGATTATCTCGTAAAAATAATTCATTCCCTCTGAGTTTCCCAGGACAAGATAAGATCATTCTTTCCTAGTTATCAGATTAGTAAGAGCTTTGTCCAATCTCTGATTTCTGTAAGGGCCAAACCAGTACTTCATGCAAATATTTATGATACTAAGGTTCTCAAAAGAGCTTCTGAGTGTCCTTTCTTTTTTCCTTGTCTGTCTCCAACCCATAACTTCAGTGCCCTTTGGGGGAATTCTGACCCAGAGAGCACAGAATGCTTTTCACTTCAAAGAAGCTTAGGGTTTAACACAGATCTGACAACTTCCTACTTTAGCAAGGTACTTACTTTTTCTCTACTACAGCAATTTGCTTCAGACAGTGCAAATACTATTAGAAGTGTACCTAATAGGCAGAATGTCATCATTCCTGTATGTTTCATAGATTCCCCACTCCTTATAAAGACAGCATTAGCCAGGAAGTCAGGCAGGTCAACAATCCTCTTCTGAGTTCACTCTCCTGGGCACATGAACTTGATTAGATTATATGCAGTGTATGATCTTTGGTTTCCCCTACCTATGACACAGAAAAAATCATGCCCTCATCTAACAGAAGTGTACTGAGAATTAAATTAATAATGAATATGGAAACCCTGGCATCATAATATAACTCCCTTATGAAAGTACTTTTCCATTTTAACTTGGCTTCATATGCTTAAAAATTCTTCTAGGAGATGCAGGGAATATACTGTGACTTTGGAGGGCAGTGTGCAATAGCTAAATAAAAAAAAAAAAAGCACAGTCTGGAGTCACACAAATTCAGTTTATGACAGAAGCTCCACACTGAGTTTTGAAAGGTGACTAACCTCTTTGAATCTTAGTTTCTTCAACTATAACATAGAGATAATAGTTACTTGGTAAAGTAGTTTCAAGGATCAAAGAAGATGAGGTACGAGAAAGTTTCTGGTTGAGGCATATAGTAATGGTTTAAAAATAATATAAATCTTGGGGCACCTGGGTGACTCTGTCGGTTAAGCGTCTGACTTTGACTCAGGTCATGAGGCTCAAGTCATGATCTCAGAGTCCTGGGATGGAGTCCGACAGCGGGCTCCCCACTCAGTGGGGAGTCTGCTTATCCCTCTCCCTCTCCTTCCCCTCCCCCTGGCTCATGCTCACTCTCTCTCTCAAATAAATATATTAAATCTTTTAAAAAATGATAGAAATCTCTTCTACAATAGGATTTTGAAAACACTTTGGATATATACATACATACTTGAGCTATCTCATAAGGTTTTCCCATCATAGTTAGAATGACATTAAACCCCTCTCCCTGGACTGGCTCTACCTCTGAGTCTTCCTCTTCCCTTGTTTTCCAAGTTTACTGTGCTTCAACCATCATGGCCATCCTGTTAGTCTTCAAATAAGCCAAACTCATTTCCAACGGAGGAATTCTGCAGTTCCCCTTTCGTTGTTGGAATATTCTCAATTGTTGTTGGAAAATTCAGCAATTTCAAGCAAGTTCATTCTCCATGAATGTCTCTCCCAAATACCTACTCCAGCCTATTTAGAATAGCACCTCACTTCCCAAAACACTCTCTAGTATTTACCATGTCTTGTGTGTTTTGATACACATATTGAAATTTGAAATTATAGCATGTATCCATTTATTTACTTACTATTTCTCCCAGACAAGAACAGGGTCCTTACTGCTTTATGCCTTCATATCCAGAGCTGTAAAACTGTTTGAAATTCTATTATCAATAAACATGTGCAAACTGAAGAAATCCATCCATTGATCAAACCATACTAAATACTTAAGTATATGTAACATTCTTTTCTGCCCACTGTGTTTCTAAAAACATGTGCAAAGAAACACTTTATTCAACAAACACCACTTAGTATAGCCACTTATCTTACAAGGCAAATGTCTGTAATGTCCACTTCAGAGTTACAGAGAGTCTCAGTTATGTTTCTTTTGTATTTACACTAGCATGAATGATGAACTAGAAAGAAGTAATTGTCCTGGCAAATAGATTTGACAACATAAATGCATTTTAGTTAAATACCACCATGTTTTCCTAATATAAGTGATAATGTTGATCACATCCTTGCCTCCTGATGGTTCCTATGTATTCCCATAGGGTTTGTTTGTTTTTTTTTGTTTTTTTTGTTTTTTTTTGTTTTTTTGGTCCATTTTCAGCAAGCTGGGAAAATAATTCCTTTTTTTTAAATATAATGCCTTTTTTTCTCTTTAGTTTCTTCTACTACAATCAGAGAAATATGTGTGGCATTGGAATTTATTTAGTGTAAATGACTCCTGTCCTAATCAAATGTCTCAGCTTTTAAACTTTCACCATTTAGTCATCCACAAAAGTAGTTGATTGCTCCTCTGCCATAAATGCTAAACTTTAATTAGTTTAGCAATTCCTTACATTTGAAGCCAGGATTTCTGCACAAATGTTCTTTTATGTATATTCCAGTGGGTGAGTGAACACTATCCCAATTAATCTGGGAAATTGGCAGGGGAAAAAAAATCCTCTGTGGAACAAGGACAGCAAAAATGCAGTCAAGTATGAATTGAAGGCTTATGGAAAAAACAGCATTTTGGCAGATTATAATGTATATATTAAAGAGTAGTAGACATGTGGCTACTTTCTGGGAAAACTACAGAAGTATATCATATTCATATAAGACCAGACTGATGAATGACCATGTGGAGGCTTGTTTGTGCAAATTATTACACATTTACTGCACAGGTGCCATATGTGCTATTCTAGGTACTTTGCCTGTTTGTATTCAATCCCCCCCACAAATTTGACACTCTATTATCTCAATTTTATGCAAGAAGGAAACTGAGATTCAAATAAGAATAGAGATATTAAGTTTTGTAGATCCTAGCTCTGAACCCACCACTCCCCAAAATATTAGATGTAAACCTGCTCTAGAGGAACTTAAAATCTAGACAGGGAAACATAATAAAAAAGCAACCATATTTATCTAAGAAAGCAATGAGTCTATGTGGGATGATTTCAAGAAGAAAGTGTGACCTGTGCCAGGCCATGAAGGATGGGGTAAATTTGTTTAATAATACCAGGTAATAGCTACTAAATGCTTACTCTGTACCAGGCAATTTTCATTCATTTTTATCTACTTATTAACTTAATCCTTATAACAGCAACCCCATAAAATAGATACTATTATGTTCCCCACTTTGTGTTTGAGGAAATCAGGTACACTCCGTTGATTCTACTCCTGACAAATCATCTAATAACAATAGACATAGAGTTTAAGATTAATCTTCAGTCTATATTACTTATCTCTTATTGGCCATCACTACCTTAATGTTGCATTTCAGAATATTTTAAATTCTAACTAAATCAGCTAGAAATGTCTATTATACTCAGTCTGTAGGACTTAGAAGGTCCAAGACAATTTCCTTTTCAAATATTTGACTAGGACATTAATTCAGTACACAGATAGGTAGCAAGTGAATTGTATATACCAGGTTCTTTGCTTAGGAGAAACTTTGTTGTGCATGAATATTTTATCTGATGAATTTGCCTTAAAAAGTATTATTTTTGCTTGGTGCTTACTGATAGATTTCAGGCTTTTTCTTTCCTTTGTAAAATTTTTTTCTCTCTTCTTTTTCTTTAATACTATATAGAAAAAGAATTACCTTACGGCTGAAATGCATTAACCTTGGGAAAAGCTGTGATAGCTCTTTTATATGATTATTTTAATGGTGTGACTTCCATTAGCAAGAAGGAAATTCTATGGCCCTTAACATTTCTAGAAAAGCATTGACAGAGTAAAATGGAATCTTGTTCTACTTTCCACTTGTGGAATAATTCTTATTTATGGGATTCTGAGGGGTGTTTACAACTGGTTCTCAGAACATAGGGATTAGACAAAATGTGAATCAGCTCATTGCCTGGGCACAAGGTAGGCAAAATGTTTGCATAATTTAGCAGATGACAGTAGAATCCTACAGTTAGGACCAAAAGTTCTTAGAGAAACTATTTCAACAAATTCAGCACTTGCTAACTCTTAATTGAACTTGATGTTACATTAATAATATGCAAATAGTAAGTGCATTATGGATTTTCCAGAAGCTTTCAACTTATCAGGAAAGCAGGAAAACAAACTATATTGACTTCACAACAATTTCTGAACAGACCAAAAAAAAAAAAAAACCAAAACCAAAAAAAAAAACCAACTCCCAGAACAGTGCTGTCCAATAGAACCATAACAAAAGCTATACATGCAATTTAAAATTTTCTAATAAGCCACATTAAAAACTAGGGCGAAAGAGTGAATTCAGTATTAATAATTTATTTAACATAAACTATTCAACACACTGTTTTAACATGTAGTAAATACAAAATTACAGAGATAGTTTATATTTTTTTCATACTAAGTCTTTCGAATTTAATGTACATTTTATAATTATAGCATATCTCAATTCAGATGCTAAGTTTTTATTGGAAATATTTTATCTGTACTTAGATTTCTTAAAATTATGGTTTGAAAATTAGATTCACATATTAGACTGCACTTCTATAAGTATTCCAGGAACTAAAATTTGCTCAAAAAGGTTTTATTTTATTGCTTGTATCCACATTGACAAAACTGGTTCATCTTTCTTAGAAGAATTGATTTAATTTTGAATCAACAGCCTGTTATTTTCAAACTTTCATTTGTCTAAGATAAGTAAATGTATTAACTCTGGAGTCAGTTCAGTAACACTCATATTGAATAATAAAATAATACCACACAAATTAGAAAATAAATCTAAAATTATTAATATCAATGAAATTTTTATAGTTCTCCAGACAATTTACATAACAACGTTAGTTAAAATTAAAATCTGCGTATTGATTCTTATTAGAAGAATATGTAAATTAATTCATTTATCTGTTCAGCTGGCTCATAAAGAAGATTTTCCTTTTCTTGTAGCTTCAAATTTAGCTCATTTAAATGTCACCTGAAATCAGTGAGAAAATATAACTCACACTGCCATTTTGTGCAATATTATTGAATATTGGGAAAATATTTCTTTTGTTTCAAGAAAGATTTGAATTTTAGTTAACAAATCTTGTAAAACTCTTCGTGATTCACTGAACAAGTGTTCTTTCAGAAAACAAGAACCTTAATTCATTTTATTTCTTTTAATAATTCCATAGCATTCATAGCATTTTCACCTATGTATGTAACTGCTTAACAGCTATCTCCATGACAGTTTTCTTAGAGTTTGTTACAGAAAACTGAGAAGAAAATTATTTTCAGTATGCATGATGCAGTGAAATAAAAGTTAGATTTCAGTCCACTGTGATAAAAACTTTTTATAGGGACCTGAAATTCTTTTTTGAAAGATATAAAAGATTCAAAAATACCTAGAGATGTTGAGAACTTTGGTTTTAACAATTTTTGTGAAATTTTTAAGATTCCGCAAATATAATCTGTGAACAGTACTAATTTCACTTCTTCATTTCCAATTTGGATGCATTTTATTTCTTTTTCTTGCCTAATTGTTCTGGCTAGAACCTCCATATTGAATAGAAATGACACAAGTGAGCATCCTTGCCTTGTTCCTAGTCTCAGAGGGAAAGTTTTCAATCTTTCACCATTGGGTATGATGTTTTCTGTGTGTTTTCCATATGGCTTTTATTATGTTGAAATAATTTACTGTTATTTCTAATTTGTTAAGTTTTTATCATGAAATAGTGTTGAATTTTTGAAAATGCTTTTTCTATGTCAATTGAGGTGATCATGTAGTTTTTTTTACTTCATTTTGCTAATGTGGGGTGCTGTATTGATTGATTTTTATATGTTGAACTGTTTTTTTTTTTTTGAACTGTTCTTATATTTCAGGATTAAATTCTACTTGGTCATGGTATATAATTCTTTTTAATATACTATTGAATTTGGTTTGCTAGTAATTTGTTTAGGTTTTTGCATCAGTTTTGGCAGGGATATGGGTCCATAATTTTCTTGGTCTGGCTTCGGTATTAGGGTAATGTTGGCCTCAAAGAATGAGTTAGGAAGTGTTCCCTTCTCTTTAATATTTTGGAAAAGTTTAAGAAGTCTTGGTGTTAGTTCTTTTTTAAAATGTTTGGTAGAAAAAAAATAAAATGTTTGGTAGAATTCACAAGTGAAGCCATCAAGTCCAAAGCTTTTCCATGTTGGGATATTTTTTAATTACTAATTCAATCTCCTTATTAATTGTAGGTGTATTCACTTTTTCTGTTTCTTTCTGCTTAAGTTATCCAGTTTGCTGGCAAACAACTATTCTTAATATTCTCTTATAATACTTTTTATTCTATATGATTGGTAAGGTCCCCACTTTCATTCCTGATTCTAACAGTTGGAGTCTTATCTTTTTTTTTCTTGGCCCATCTAGTTAGAGAGGTCAATTTTGTTGATCTTTTCAAAGAGTCAACTTTTAATTTCATTGACCTTTTGCATTATTTTTCTATTCTTTATTTTACTTGCCTCCGCTCTGATATTTATTATTTCCTCCCTTCTAGCTATGGGTTTAGTTTTTCATTTTTTTAGTGCCTTAAGTTATAAAGTTAAGTGGTTGATTTGAAATCTTCCTTGTTTTTTAATATAACTACTTATAGATACAAATTTCCTGATTAGCACTGCATTTGCTGTGTCCATAAGTTTTGGTATGTCTTATTTTTGCTTTCATTCCTTTCTAAGTATTTTCTAATTTCCCTTGTTATTTCTTCTTGGATCCATTGGTTGTTTAGGAGTGTGTTGTTTAATTTTCACAATTCTGTGATTTATTCCAGTTTTGCTCTGTTATCACTTTTTAACTTCATCTCAATGAGGTCAGAGAAGATACTTTTTATGATATCTATATTTTTAAAATATTTTGAGACTTAATTTGTTTTTTTCTGAAAAATGGACCATGTACACTGAGAAGACTGTATATTCTGTTGTTAGGTAGAGTGTTTCATATGTGTCTATTGATTGGTTTACTCTATTGTTCGAGTTGTGTATTTTTTTTTAATCTTCTGTCTGGTTCTTTTAATCATTAAGAGAGGAATATAGATGTTTGCAACTATTATTGTAGAGCTGTCTGTTTCTCCCTTAGTTCTGTCAATTTTACTTCATATATTTTGATGATCTATAATTAAATGCATCCTATAATTGTTTTTTAAATTAGAAAAATAATAATTAAAATCTAGTATTTTAATTTAAATATGAATTAAAATTTACATAAATACAATTGTAACTCAGGCTTTCTGTGCAAATTATACAAATAAATAGTTAACAGTGCTACATCAGCATGTAGGAAAATTCATTTGATGAAATCAATCCATTGACACTGACTAGATCAATGATGTGTTTATCTGCAAACTATATATGACACAAGTGCCTAACTTACCCAGCAGTACCACATAATTTCCTTTGTGATATAGTGGTTAAAATGAAATGTAGACCTACCGAAACAATAAAATTGTATTTAACATAAAATGCATTTGCCAATGTTTTAATTTTTAAAGTAATATTTAGGAATTGAAATAAAATAAGTTAAAATTCAGTTGCTTGATTACACAAGCTTATTTATGAGCTCAACAGACATGCTTCTAGTGGCTGCCATACTAGGCCATGTAGTTTTAGATCATTTAAAGTTAAAGGGCACTTAAATTTTTATACAATGGAGTTGAGGCAGAGAAAACTTCTCAATTGAAATTTTAGTCATTAGGTCATAAAGAGGTTCATGGAGAAAGGACATAATTACATTCTTGATGGTCCTTGATGGTCTTTCTAGAAATCTTCATGATTGCATTTGTATAGGAGGTTAAGATTAAGGATTCTGAAGGCTCTTAATGTGGCTCTGAATCACTGGTGTTATAGTATCTCAGAGCAGGGATTAAATATATCTATCTTTTGGTAAGAACTCAGTGAAGGACAAACATTGTGACAAATATTAAGAGACATCTCGATGAGGGGTGCCTGGCTGGCTCATTTGGTAGAGCATATGATTCTTGATCTAGAGGCATGAGGTCAAGCCCCATGTTGGAGGTAGGGACTACTTAAAAGAGAGAGACATCTTGATGAGACACCTAAAAGAGTCACTTTAATGCAAATTTTAATGTCTTGGATTAAAGGCAAAGGATCATATAGATGCATTAATTTTATCTCTCTTTCACCACAAATCTGTATTTCTAGTTTCTCTCATTTTTGTTAATTTTAAATTTTTATGATTTTTGTTGTTAAAAACTTTTTAAGGTGCCTAAATAAATAAATAAATACAAGTGTATTCATTCTGATTCCTTCATGAATAATTGTTTTTGAAATGTTTAATATGGGAAAACTAGATGAATGAAACTTTGGATTGATAAACATAAAATGGGTTTAAAAAAAGTCTAAGTTGCTCTTTGGGAATGTTTTTACTGGAAGAGACAAATTCTGGAGTTTGCATGATTAATAGATATAATTAGTTTACAAAGTCTGCAAATCAAAGTTATCTAATGGCCAGTTCACTCTATCGTACAGTCCTGGTCAGAATCAATACGGTAATGATCATGCTTTCCTCAGTTGAGAGGGGTGTGAAGTGTAGGGTATGGGTGTGTGTGTGTGGTTGTGAGAGCAGTGGTGAACCGGGAGGGTCCCCAGTAGAACAAAGGCAGGCATCATTTCTGGGTTGCCTCCTGTTACATTACTAAGGCATTCCATTACTGGATACAAGATACAGGGTTTATCTACATTAAGTCTAAACTCAAAAATTAAAGATTAACAAACAATACTGGTGTGCCTGAGTGATTCAGTCAGCTAAATGTCAGACTCTTGGTTTCAGCTCAGGTCATGATCTCAGGGTGGTGAGATGAACCCCATGCTAAGCTCGATGCTTGGTGTGGATCCTGTTTAAGATTCTCCCCCTCCCCCATTAAAAAATTTAAAAAAGTAATGAAAGTAGGTGTCCCTTGGGAAACAGTACAATCATAGTCCTTTGGGAAACAGGAGAGAAAATGAACATTGACTTTTTCACTGTTGTTAGGCAGACAGATACAACCTCTATAAATTTAAGAAGGGAGATCTATTAAGTAAAATGATTCATCATTAGTATCTCTAGCAAAACTTTAAACCAAAATGAAACACTTAGCATAATTGCTACAAAAGAGATAGAAATTATGTAATTATGCTTTCATGAAATGTTAAGTGTTTTTAGAACTAAGAAATAAATATGTTACATCCTTTCTTACTCTCCTGGTGACCTTAGGCAAATGATTTAACCTCTCTGTTCTTTAATATCATGTGTTTAATAGTACTTCATAGGATTTATTAGAGATGGTATGTCGGTCATATATCAAAGAAACTGGCAGATAGGGCGCCTGGGTGGCTCAGTGGGTTAAGCCTCTGCCTTCGGCCCAGGTCATGATCTCAGGGTCCTGGGATCGAGGCCTGCATCGGGCTCTCTGCTCAGCAGGGAGCCTGCTTCCTCCTCTCTCTCTGCCTGCCTCTCTGCCTACTTGTGATCTCTCTCTGTCAAATAAATAAAACCTTTAAAAAAAAAAGAAAAAGAAACTGGCAGATAATAAAGAACTAAAGTATATGTATCTGTAANCCTGCCTCTCTGCCTACTTGTGATCTCTCTCTGTCAAATAAATAAAACCTTTAAAAAAAAAAAGAAAAAGAAACTGGCAGATAATAAAGAACTAAAGTATATGTATCTGTAGTTTCTATTGTTATTTTTAAGATATTCTAGTTAACTCAGGGGCACCCAGGTGGCTCAGTCGGTTGAGCAACCAGCTCTTGATTTCACCTGAGGTCATGATCTCAGCTCATGATCCCTATGTTGGGCTCCACGCTCAGCAGGGAATCTGCTTGAGTGTGCAAGTTTTCTCTCTCTCTCCCTCTGCCCTTCCCCCCCAAATAAATAGTTAAATCTTTAAAAAGAAAAACAAGGGGGCTCCTGGGTGGCTCAGTCAGTTAAGCATCTGCCTTCGGCTCAAGACATGATCCCAGGGTTCTGGAATCGAGCCCCACATCAGGCTCCCTGCTCAGCAGGGAGTCAGCTTCTCCCTCTCCCTCTGCCCCTCCTCCTGTGCTCATGCACTCTCTCTCTCAAATAAATAAATAAAATCTTGGAAAAAAAAAAGATATCCTAGTTAACTCGAATATAGAATGATAGTAAATCAGTGTATATACTATACGTAAATATGTAGATAGACAAATATGTAGTGTACGGTATACTCTAGTATATTTATTAGATCAATTATACTATTAAAGTAGAGTTAAGGAAAAAGATGATACCTCTAGAAAGTAGAATATGGTGGCAGGATCATCACCTATTCATCTGAAGTCTTGATTTCCACTTTAGCTCTGTTATTTGCTAACTTTGAATATGTAGGTAAGTGAATTGCCTCCAGTAAACCTGACTTTCTTTAGAAAAAAATAAATAAAAATAACATTCTTTCTGGTCTTCCAAAAAGGATAGTTTAAATATTCAAATAAGGGGCACCTGGGTGGCTCAGTCATTAAGCATCTGCCCTCAGCTCAGGTCATGATCCAGGTCCTGGGATCCAGCCCTGCATCAGGCCCCCTACTCAGCGGGAACCCTGCTTCTCCCTCTCCCACTCCCCCTGCTGGTGTTCCCTCTCTCACTGTGTCTCTCTCTCTGTCAAATAAATAAATAAAATCTTTAAAAAATTTTTTTTTAAGATTTTATTTATTTATTTGACAGAGAGAGATTACAAGTAGGCAGAGAGAGAGGAGGAAGCAGCCTGCTTCCTCCTCTCCTTGTCTCTCTGCCTGCCTCTCTGCCTACTTGTAATCTCTCTCTGTGTGTGTCAAATAAATAAATAAAATCTTAAAAAAAAATATTCAGATAAAAACGTAGGTGGGGATGGGGCACCTTGGTGGTTCAGTCGGTTCCATTGAGCGTCAGACTCTTGGTTTCTGCTTAGGTCATGATCTCAGGGCTATGAGATTGAGCCTCACGTGGGGCTCCACACTCAATGTGGAATCTGCTTGGGATTCTTTCCCTCTTCTTCTCCCTTCCCTTTACCCATCGGCTTGCAAGCACAAGTGCTCTCTCTCTCTCTCTCTCTCTCTCTCAAATAAATAAATAAATAAATAAATAATAAAATCTTAAAAATATATACATGGGAAAGTATTTTATATTTATGTAAAACTTTCCATTTTCAAATATTCTTATTAATAAAATATCCTATTAGGTGTGAGAGAAAAGGCAAAGTAGGCCACTAAGACAAAAGAATTAATATAGAAATTAAAGAAGTTTAAAAGAAAGTATCTAGCTTGCAAGAATGGAGGTATTATTATCGCTTACTTAGGTAGTTTTAAAAGTTAAAAAAAAGTGTGTTTTTAAGGCAGTGAATATAGTGGCTGGCACATGGCTCTCAATAATTGTAACTAGTAAAAATTAATTATGGAGTAATACTCCATACACATTAAAAAATAAATCTAGGAATTTACCATGCTTTGGTCAATAAAAAGGCAGAGTTTCAGAGATATGTGGATCATATGGCCATATCTGTCCCAATGATTCAGTATGGCAATACAGTCAATGTTACTATAATAAATTAAAACCAGATTCATCGTACCTATAAAAGCAAATACAACAACCAGCAATAATGACAAATATGAATCACACTTTTAGAGTCTGCCTCTGAGTCGAAATTGCTTGGCCAGGTATCACCTCATTAATTCTCTTACCCTCAAGATAAATGAACCAATTTTATAATCTTAAGAACACTGAATTATATTTCAGAGAATAATCAGAATTACTGATAGAAAAGAACATACTTGAAATCTCCCTGATTCCATAACGCTTTACATTTCAAGGCAAAGCCAAGGCTTTTTAGGGGTTGAGTTTTATTTATGGCTGGGTTTTTTTTTTTAATGTCTTGATTAAAGGGGAAGGATAGAAATGCTTCATAAAAGGGCACTTGGACACTAAATAGCTTTCACTTGACTGTATTTTGATGACTTTAGTATGAATTAATCACAGACATAGAGGTAAAACTTCCCTTGAAATACATATTCGGTTTTTAAATTAATAAGATAATGTACCTGGGACAGATCGCCTTTGGAGAAGGCAACTATAAAATTTAAAGTATTTTCAAATAGTTCTTTCATCCAATATAACCAAAAAACAGGACATGTTCTCTAGCAGCAAACCCCAATGCTATTGAGATTTGTCTCTTATTAATGTTCTTTTGGATTGGTTCCTGGAATTTAATGATTAAAATTGGCCTGTGGAGGAAGAGATAGCAGGGTTATAGGAAACCTGGATTAAATGTGAAGATGCACAAATTTTAGATAGAGTTCCAGGAAGACTCTGGTGTTCTGAGGAGGCAGGGAGTGGAAGAGCTGGGGCAGCTGAGAAAAACTAAGGAGACGAGAGCCCTACCACTGTGCAACACGGTGGCATCTCACATCCCTTTGATAAGTATTGGCTGTTCGTGGGAGAGTTCATCCATGAAATCCATGCCTAGGGGAAAAAATATCCCTCCCCCTTGCATTTTCTGGCAATAATGATGAGTAGGAGGAAAGGAAAAGGGTGCAGGAGGAGGGGAAGGGGGATAAAGACCCTGGTGGTGGCGGCCATGGTGGTGGCAGTGACCATGGCGAAGGTAGCTGTGGCAGGGATGATGATGATAATAAAAAGAGTCCTGTTCTTATGTGGATAGCCCGTAGTAAGTCTTTTCACCTCAAAACTCTAACAAATATTCACAGCTTTTCTTCCACAGGGAAATTGTTGACTAATTACATATTTGGGTTTTGAGAATGGTCCAGCTGCAGACTGGTAATTGAAAGCACTCCCTGGGTCTTCTCTCAAATATATTTTTATTTAGGTTCAGCCACTGTTTAATATTTCATTCGCTGGGAAGAACGTGTCAACCCTTTCCCCACCCACATTGTCATTTCATTTCCAGAACAGCACCTGACTTGTATTTGTTGGTCGACATTAGGTTCAGTGCAGCAGTTATCTCTGCATTTTGAGAAACAATTACCAGTTAGTCACACCAAGGATTCGGGTGGTATGGAACATGGAACACATGGTGAATAAGGCATTAAGAAGATTTGGGGCACATTGTGTTTCTCTGTCTGTGAGAATCTTACTCAACTGAGAGCATAGCAGGGGATTTTCCTAGACTTATGACCAATACATACTCTTTTTCCATACCCTCCTATCAAAATCTATTGTTTACTCCTTCCTCTGCTTTACCCCCTGCCTTAGGAAAGAAGAGCTAATAGTTTAAAAGATCATCATTTCCAGTGAGGGCTCTCTTTCAGCATTTCACCAGGGGATGAAGCCTATATTAGAATCATCCCAGGAAATATCAGCAGTGGACTATGGCATTTGGTGGGGAAGGGCAAGAGCTCAGATGTCCTCAGGGTCAGAATTTACCCAGACCTGAACTGGATCCCCGCCTCATAACTTGATTTTATGTAAATTTAGGAAGTTATTTAACTTGATGCCTCAGTAGGCCTTGCTGTAATGAATATGCAGTGCATATGAAAATGACTACTCAAGTCCTGGAAGATCCTGGAAGATGGTTGGTGCTCAGAAAACAAGAATGCTCACTTCTTCCCAATGCATTGTACCTGAGAGGCTGTTACAAGCACCTATTGTTCAGTTGAATAGGCAGAAGGACCTCAAACATTTCTTTTTGCCCTGATAGATAATATATTGGTTGGAAAGAGCCTAGAGATAGATTCTTTTGCTGTAAATAATTTAGATATAAATTCTGTTCTCTTATTTTCAATATTTTAATCTAATCATTTATCCATTATAGGCAAATTGCTCTTTCTGTTTGGAACTGTTTCTCTTTCTCCTTAATGTTAAAAAAATTGCCAGGACTCTGGAACTTCCTAAATCCTTTTCATGCCTATTAGAGATACTAGGTATATCAAAGATATATTACTTTCTTCATGGTTTTTATCTCTGTGTGTTGGGTTGACCATATTCTCTTTCTACCCATCCAGTGAATTGCTCTAATGATGAATTAGTTTTTAAACTCTAGAAAGAGATATTTTTGCGGGGGATGAGAGAGCTCTATTTATGATAAGTTAATATAAATATAATATAAATATTACATACTTATAAAATCTATAATCATCTAATCAGTGTCCCTTCTTACCTTACCATTGGAGTATAGCACATACAAAGCACATAATCTTAAATGAATAGCTAAATTAATTTTTTCATATATCCAAATTATAATTAATACGTAGATAAATATATAGACTCATCACCCCAGAAGCCTCCATTATACTCTCACATATTCAACACTCTCCCTCCAAAGCTACCGTTCTGACTTCAGCCATCACTAAATAACTTTACCTGATTTTTTAATTTCCTATCAATGGAATAGTATAGTACATACTTTTTGTGTCAGGCTTTCAGTATTATGTTTGCATGATTTGTCCATGTTCTGAATAGCAGTAATTTATCACTGCTGTATATTATTCCATTGTATTAATAAACCATACATTAATAAAACATCTACTTATTCTCAGTCGGCATGGGCACCCACGTCACATTAAGTTTTGGGCTATTATGAGTAAAGCTGCTATGAAAGTTTTGTACATATTTTGTGGAACACGCATGTGCTATTGGAATCCTGGAGTGAAGTTGCTAGACCATTGAGGACGGACACTTTCACCTTCAAAAGATATCACCAGACAGTTTTCTAAAGTGGTTTACCAATTTTCATTCTTACCAGCGGTATATAAAAATGATATTGTTAAATATTCTTACTAGTTTTAATTCAATTTTCTTTTCTTTTCCCTCTTAAAATTCTTCTTAATCCAGTGTATTTTTTGCCATTTCTGACTAATGGTTGCTCTTGCTGTTGAGCCTCTTTAATGGGTTGTTCTCCTTTTCTGTCTACAGAGTAGGACTCGGGCTTTTAATTTGAAATTTTCTGGGTGGCCATGATCACTTAGGAAGTGGAAAAGGAAGTGTTCTTTTGAGCAGGTCACATGAGTCAGCTGAGGTATCTGGAAGATTCCACCTTAACTCTCATGCCTACTTGTTCACGTTAGTCTTAGGGACACAGAAAAGAGTCTATTTAAGCTCATCTTTGACTCAGGCTGACTAAACTCACTCATACAGAGATGATGTCAACCTGCCCAGTGGGTGAACAGTTCACAGTAGGCTGAAGTCTTCCCATCATGAGGCTATAATTCTATAATCCAAGCACCATCTAGTTCCACAAGTGACAGTCACACATTGCTCATCCTACTTAGCTCTTGTAAAACATTTATTTCTCTTACGGTAATCCGTTTTTCAGGAAGCCAGCTACCTTGGCAAACCTGTTCCCTCTCTCAACCACATTTTTTTTGTTCTGTATTTCTTTCAAATGGCCTGAAAATTTCATTGTTCTCTTTCCATTTGATGCTAAAGGGAAAAGCATTTCTCATATTTATTAATTCATTCCAGGTCCCATTTGAATGGGTTGCTCTTTTCAGAGACAAATAATGCATTGGTATGTTATTGAAAAAAGAGATATTCTATGCTGTGCCTTGCACCTGTTTAACTTCTCATACAATGGCAAGCAGAAGTATTTATAAGATCAAGTATATTCGAACAGCCAAAGAAAGATGTCAGTTAACTACAAATGGTAATATTTGCTTCATATCAGCCTAGATTGTCTTACTAGTGGCTGACATTTTTACTACTGTATTGTAAACAAAATAGAGTCAAATGTTGATCTCTGGAGCCACTTGAGGTTTTTATAGCTTTCTGAAATGTATCATAAAATGTAGACTTGCATATTTCCCTTGATATATTTTTTGCAGCTCAGTTTATGGATGGTTTACAAATCGTCATATATATGAGTAGAAATATGGATGAATTATAAGCACATATATTCCTCTTTCCACTATATAATTCTAAAAATAATTTAACCTAAACTCTTTACATCAGTTTGAGATTATTTTTACTTGCAATCATCTTTGGTCTAGAATATTAATTCAAGGTGTTCTCTATTCTAGCCTCCTGCCAAGAGGAAGAAGTTCTAAATCATAAGGACATAAACAGGAGGCTATCCCAAATAATAATTTATTGATCCATGCTTGAAAAAAACCTCTCTATTTCAGAGCTTTGGAAGTGGGAAATAAATAGGTAGAACAAGAGATTCTTAAGATAGACTAAAACTCTGGAGGTCACCTAAAATAAACCACCGTTTATTGCTTAAGTGTCCTCTATAGTTTCAGTGGGGGAGTAAACACTTCCAGAGTGCTCAGCAAAAGTAGAACTACCTAGAAGTAAAACCTTTCACTAAATGGTTGTCCTGAGGCTGGTTGTGCCTTTAGGACCAAAGGGTACAGCTTTAAACTTTCTTTCAGTGACAACTCTATAAGCATTCAAGAAGCATCCTCTGGTTCCCTGTAACTTGCCTTTGGTTTAAACCTCTGGTTCTTTCACCCATTCCTCATACATTGGGTTTTGATCCCTTCTCAATAGCCATCACTCTCTTCTGTGTGCATTCTAGTCTGTGGCAAAGAGAAATATCTGCCAGTGTAGTTTCAAACTGTTCCTGAGAACAGAAGGCCTTCATTCTTGACAGATAGTCTTTGAAGCAGACTGTTTGCATTCACAGTTTTAGCATATAAATGTAAACATATACAAATGTTAATATATATATGTACCTTGCTTATAATTATAAATTATATATTCATAAATATATTTATATGTTTATATAAATAAATTATAATTATATATCTATATATAAATATATTTTTTAAATATATAAAATATGTAACTTTCTGTCATGTGAAGCTTATTACAACTTTAAAGTCTATTTCACATAGTGTTAAGCCATATTTCTACCATATTGACTTGGAAGTTTATGGACTATCAAAGGCAGTGAGGGGTGGATTAGGGATGGGCTAAACATAAATATTCTGTTTAATGTTATTTATTTGTAAAGCTTAACCCATAATTTTACTTTATCAGGCCTTGTTGGATTCTGTTAAGTCCTTCCAGCTTTATATGAATTCAAAAATTTGGTATTTTAGCAGTTCTTACTAAATCTGTAATTAAAATTTTTTTCAAGAGAGCATAGTTTTAGGTAAAATCATGTACAATTTGATCCATAAAACTCTTCGTTCAGTTATAAATCCATCCAGATAATACTAGTTCTTCATCTTATCAGGATTGAGAATGGAGTTTCTTAAAATGTTATACAGCTCAAAGGAACTCATGGCAATATGGCACATTACTGTTCATGGGGATACATTTGATGGAACTGGCTACTTGGGGGAAGGTTCTTCTCTTAGAGCTTTCCATCTGTCCCTTCTAGTGCTTTGTATTTTGCTGAATAAAACTTCCCATGTAAAAGTGAACCATGAATGCCAAGTATTCCCTAGAGAACCTTCAAATAACTATAAAATCTACTTCACTAACATGTATATTTTATATCAGTTAGCAGAAAAAGTAAGTGATATTAATCTGATACGACCGAATCTAATTTCAAAGTGTTCCCAGTTCCTGGGATGTAAGTCTCATGCCAATCAGAAATTTGGATTATCACTTATTTCACAGATAAATTTTTATTACCTAGTCTATGAAATAGAAATTTATGACTTTAAGACACAGGATATTCTTTTCCTGTCCTCAAGAAATTTACCATTTTGAGTAAGAAATAGAACTCAGAAGTGACTAATTAAACACAGGTTTTTGAAGGTACTGTGAAAGTTAAGGGCTCTGATCAAGGAACTTAGGGGAATGAGTTGATTTTTTAAAAAAAATTAGTGTCATAGAGGTCAATTTCTGTGAGGTACAGAATTTGGGAAAGAGAAAAATATATACCCAAAGAGGAATCTAAAAGTCTTCCTTTAAAAAAAAAAGATTTAATCTAACTGCTATAACTGGTTGAGGTATTCACTAAAGAATTACATTACCTTTCAGTGAATTTTTGGGTTTTGGTACGGATTTTTTGGATGTCTCAGTGTGCAGAAACTCCTCTTAAAATGAATACCTTGGTCTACTTAAATGGAAATCTTACCTTGACCATATTCAGAATAAATTCTCTTTTATTTTGAGCTATCTGTGCATCCCTATATCTATATTGCTTCCCAAATATCAATAACCTGATAAAGGAAGTACTTCACTTCCGGTTCCCAGTTTAGACTTCATAGTTTATAAGGACAACTTCTGGGCTCTGGGAAGTGTCAATAAAAAGCTTAATAGTGGTGATTTGGCAATAAAGTTGTTAAGTTTAGGTAGGGTTTTTGTGACATTCTGGGCATAGTGTCTAAAAAAGCATTCTCTCTTTTTAAAGTTTGTTTATTTATAATCTAGTTTCATAAATCTGTGCAGTAGGCTAAACACAAGTGCAGCCCACGTGTTTTCATGTTGGTGTCTTCTGATAATTAGATACTCTTAGTTACTCCATTGAACACAGAGAAGACTGCAAAGGAGAAAGGAGGTCACCAAATATTTCACAGCTTCATACTCCTACAAGATGATATGAACAGTATATGTCGTAGTAAAATATGTCAGCACTTACAATGTCCTAGGCATTGTTTTAGACATCTTATATCTATTTACTTTAATCCTCAAAATAACCCTCTAGCATGGCTATTATTTACCCTATTTTATAGAAACATTGAGGATCATGGAGTTTATTAAATGAGATATCTTGATCCAGGTCTTAACAGCTATTGACGATTACAGCCAGACTTTCTGAGATCGCTTATTTTAATTTCTAAGTCTCTGCTCTTTATGGGAGCTATATGGACTTTTCTCTGGAAGGTCTGGATTGTCCATGAATAAATCCTCTTATATATTTCACAACCTTTTTACTTCAGCCTCTGTTGCTATTATACTTATGGGTCATTTTATAAAAAATGCCTACCAACCCCCTAACATCAGTTTTGATTTTTTGAGTTGGATATGAAATATTTACAGAATAAAGTAGCTGAGACTATCAAAGGATATAAACTACTTGCTTCTCTTCATTGATTCTTTCATTCTTTCATTGTTAAGCGAATACTGCAAAAACACAGATGCCGTGAGAGATGATTTATGATTCAGTTCAGGGTCAGAGTTTTTGTAAACCCAAACCTCTTTAAACAAATCTTGAAGTAGGTGAGTTTTACCTGGTCTCATCAGAGGATTGGAAAACCTGTGCTCTAAAAAATATAATATTAGAATGAAGAAAATGTAACATAAGCTGGGACAACAGACACATTTTAAGTCTTGGCAGTGTTTCCAATACAAGAGTAATGATTGGTCATAAGGACACAGTTTAAAAATTCTACCTGTCCTATACATATTAAGAAAAATAGCAACATACTTCAATACTTCCGCCATCCCTTCATCTTTAATGTCACATATCTAAGTAAATTGCTTATAGTGGTGCTTCTTAAATTTTTTTCACTTTAAAAATTATCAATTAATTACTATGTTAGATGAAGATATAGCTTTTATTTTACAATTCCACCATAATGCAAATATTCCTGTACCCGATATTTCATGTGTGTGTGTGTGTGTGTGTGTGTGCACGCGAATATATACTTTTTGTTTGTATTAATATTCAGGGCTTTTATTGCCATGGCTAAATAAATGTCATGTATAACTAAGCCCTACGTAACGCTTTAATTACTTGAGTTTCTCTCAAATTTTTGTTTTGCTTACATTTTTTTTACAACTAAGTTATTTTTTTGTATTTAATTTAATTTCTAAAAATATTTTGATCTTTCATTCATTGTGGATTTTTTAAACATTTTTTAAAACATTGCATTCAAATATTTATCTTGATTATTGAGTATTCGGTGTTCCTTTCCCTTTTCTTTCAAATTTTTATTTAAATTCTAGTTAGTTAACATATATTATGGAATATTGGCTTCAGAAGTAGAATTTAGTGATTCATCACTTACATACAATACCTGGTGCTCAACACAAGTGCTCTTGTCAATACCTATCACCCCTTTAGCCCATCCCCCACCCAACTCCCCTCCAGCAACCCTCAGTTTGTTCTCTATAATTAAGAGTCTCTTATGCTTTGCTTCCCTCTCTTTTTTTTCCCCTTCCCACATGTTCATCTATTTCGTTTCCTAAATTCCACATATGTTTACCACTAAGTTGTTACCTATTTCCTATTTTTTTTGGAATCCTGTCAGTAGAGCCAGACACCTCAAATAATCTATAAATTTTATCATTTTATAGACCTCTTTCTGAGATCTTTCTAATCTGCTGTGGGATAGACTAGTTGCTATGCTCAACCAACTCACATCTTGGACTCAACCTATAACATCAGCTCAAGTACCTCCTTCTCCACTCTTGATTTGGGTTGTTCCTCTGTTGCTTGGTCCTCATGCCTGTTAATTTGTTTTCCTCTTTTGGTGGAACATTTTATCGAGCAGATTGCTGGGAAAGAGTGCTCTTACAAGTGTCAATATGTCTTTGCCCACCCTCGTAACTACCTGATAGCTATAAAATGCTACATTGTAGCCAGAGAAAGCTGTCTCTATGTTCCTTCTGCCTTACTTTTCTGTTTCCTTGCCTTTGTCTTTGCTCTTCATATAACAGCAGTTTTATGAATCCTTGGATGTCTTCTCACATGTAATTGTGGGGCACTAAATTCTGAGTAGAAACTGCATATAGATGGGGCTTATCCAGGTGAGAAACTACAAGGTAGTGTGGACCAAGCAATTTACCGGGAAAATCGGGAGGGCGGGGTGGTAAATATGTGTATACACACACACGCGCGCGCACACATACACACACACACATATTTATTTATTATTATGTAATCTATTAGATGGTTTTTTTTTTTTGGTCAAGGAAATTTCTCATCTTTTCTGTGCTACTCACAGTCCATTTTAATGAGTCATTGCCTATAGAAACAAGAGAAAGAGGTATGTCCTATTAGTAAATTTTTACAAATGCTTCCATTTTTACTCATTTTTCCATTCTTCTCCTGGCCTTTGGTTAATGCTATTCTCAGGGACTGACTGATAAATTGACATAGTCTCTCCCTCCCAAAGGAAAATAGAAATCTTAATCCCCTCCAAATTGTACAACTACAGGATTGGAGTGGGTTGGAACTGAAAAGTCAAAGGTTGGGAGTGAAAGCTAAAGATCTAATAGTAGAGCGTAGTGTGTGTTCATTTTTCTCCATGCTCTTCTCAGAGGGGAACTAGACAGCAGGAAAACGGGGGAGGCCGGTGCATTAGACTGAGATTGTTTCTCCTTGTGAAGGGTTGGTGTTACCTATGTTGTTTATTTTACATAGTACTATTATTATTTTTTAAATGTCATTAGTTAGACCAGTTCAAAAGTAAGTTATCACACTTTAGTCAGATGCTGACATAAAGCAAAAGTTTTCCTAGGTTTTCTTTTTTCTCTCTCTCTCCCTTACCAGAATTTGGAACCATATGGTAAGATTTAGGAAATACCCAGACTGATTGTCTCTGCTAGCTCTATTCACTTTCCTTATTTTAAATATCAGTATAAATATAGAAATTATTTACATATATACAATGTTTTATCAACATTGTCATTTATCTCTAGTGATATACATGCACAAATACTGGTTTTTGATAAGAGATTTCTTTTTTGCCCTTTGATACTATAACACAGATTTATTTTATATTTACTAGCCATCTTAATCTAGTTTCCTTTGAATTGCTGTTCTTGTATTTTTTGGGTAAATACCCAGTAGTGTGATTGTATTTTTTGGGTAAATACCAAAAATTCTGGATCATAAGGTAGTTCTATTTTTAACTCTTTGAGGAAGTTCCATACCGTTTCTCACAGTGGCTGCACCAGTTTCCATTCTCACACAACAGGGCATGAGGGTTCTTTTTTCTCTATATCCTCACCAACACCTGTTATTTCTTGTGTTGATTTTGGCCATTCTGACAGGTCTAAAGTGTTATCTCACTGCAGTTTTGATTTGTATTTCCCTGATGGTAAGTCATGATGAGAATCTTTTCATGTGTCTGTTGCTCATCTTTGGAGAAATGTCTGTTCATGTCTTCTGCCCATTTTTTTTCTGCCCATTTTTTAATTGGATTATTTATTTTTGGGATGTTGAGTTACATCAGTTCTTTACATATTTTGCATACTAACCCTTTATCAGATATGTTATTTGAAAATATCTTCTCCCATCCTGTAGGTTACCAATTAGTTTTGCTGATTGTTTTCTTAGCTATGCAGAAGGAGAGAGATTATTTTAAACCACATTTCTATTTGGAGAGAAAATTCAACAATATTCATCTTTTAAGACCGATTATCTGATGATGTCTACTTAGGTTAAACCAAAATAGATAAGTCAAATATATGCAAGTGTTTAAGTTCCTGGCAAAGCATAAGATGACATTAATATTTAATAAGCATCCTGGCTTCCAAGCATTTTTGAGTGTTATTGTTAATACCATGGTGATATTTACATGTTATTCAAAGTCTGCCTTAAAGGAATATAGGAAATTAGACAGACATGTTATTATAGGGCCCCAGATATGGGTAAATGTTGTATGTTCTTATGTAAAAAGAAATAATCTACCGTCCTATATAGCATTGTTGCTTATTAAGAAGAGATTATTTTTAATGCATCTAGTTGACTACTAAACAGCTTTTATCTTCTGAAGACTGTTTAAAAATATTTATAAAATAATAACTCATTGAAAATACTGGAAATCATCTCTGAGCTATTTACTTGATGTATGCAGAGACAGCTATTAAAAATAGCAGTTAAAAAAACACATATATACAAAGTAGTATTAAGGAAAGATAAAAAGATGGAAAGAAAATTACCTGGTGATGAAAGAAAGAAATGGATACTGTTGTACAACTAGGGAGAGAGTGAGCATAGATGAAAAAAAAATGCTTTATAAACTCAAAAAGACAAAGTTTTCTAAGATTCTTATACCTTTTTATTAGAAATTTAGATTCTTAAAAAGTGGGATCTGGAGACGAGCTTCTCGAATGTACAAAAGAAAAAAGTAGAGGCATTTCTCAGAAACCTTAAAATAAGACTAGTTGTTTTGAAGAAATTTTCATTAGGGTAGAGAAAATTCATGGCAATTTTTTAGAGTGGGTGTTATCTTTAAAAGACTTGGTTGTCACAACAGTTATTCTAGAGATAAACACCGTGGAAAGACTAAAAATCTCTTTTATGACATGTCCATCATTTTTCATGGAAAATGTTCAGACATTTTGAGTAGAAACTTGTATTAAAAACTGGAAATCTAAAAAACAATTTCCAGGGTATCTGGATGGCTTGGTCAGTTAAGTCTCCAATTTTTTATTTCAGTTCAGGTCATGACCTCAGGATGGGATTAAGCCCCAGTAGGGCTCTGTGCTCAGCAGGGAGTCTGCTTGAAATTCATTCTCTCCCTCCCCTGACTCATGTTTTCTTTCTCTCTCTTGATCTCTCTTTCTCTCTAAGATAAAAAAAATAAATCTTTTAAAAAATAAAAAGTAAAAACGAATTTCCATTTTCTTTTAATTAATTTTGCCCCCTTCACTTTTTTTTAACCATATATGCTTTAGATTACTCTACCTTCATTAGTAAAGTTAGATTTTTGTTGGTATAGGTACACTTTAAATTTCCCCAACCTATCCCTTGAAACTTGACTATTTTTACAATTTTATTATATTTTATGACTCTTTATGTACCACAGATAAATGAATTGATGAATGTATTTATATAAAGTATAGCCCCCCTTCTATGGCCATCCTTAAAGCCCAAATTTCTAAAACCACTTTACTGATGATTCTTGACAGAATAAACTTAGAGGTGGGTGGTTATTAATTCTCTAGAGAGAGATTCAAATTGATTACTGACTTAATTATACTCAGTTGTATTATCATGTAACCAGAATACATGTGACTAATATTTTAGAATTCTTCATGAAATAAACTCTCCTTCATGTCATTGCATAATATTTAAATATTTCCTTATTTTTTGAAACCTTTATTCTCTTCTAATCATCTGAAATTATGCAAAATAGTAAAGAAGACAACATTCATTGCATATTATATTTGGAAGCTTTATGTTCATTATCTCTTTTTATTCTCACTTAATAGCTGTTAACGGTCCCATTTTACAGATGCAGAAACCAGGTTAAATAGCTTGCTAGTATGCCTTACAATATATTATGTTGAAAAAGGTAATCCTTATCCATGTTTAATTGTTTCTCTTGGTTTTATTTCTCCTACCATCTGAATGTACTTATCAATAGATATTTGGTGTTAATCTTGCCTCAAACAAATAAGATGTCTGTCCCTAAACCTACCTCAAGAAATTTATTGCACAAACTGGCCAATATCATTTGTCCCAAAGCCTAGGACTAAATGTAAAATTTCAAGGTGCCACATTAGTCATAACAGTGTTCCTCCTTTAATTACTTATGTTTCTTAGATTTCCGTATTTACATCTAATTTAAAGAATAAACCCCAAGAGATTTAAAAAAATGACAAAAGAGAATGAATAGGTTTTAAGCATTGTGCTCCACTCAGCAATAAACAACAAAAACAAACATTTGCAATCTCATGAAAGAAATCAATGGCTTTTCATTTTTCCCTAAAATGGTTATTCACTAATTGGCACAATAGACTCCGACCAGGATTCTTCAACAGGAGGTGTGTGGATATAAAATCAACAGGGTGAAGTTGAGAAGTAAAAGAAACATAATTTGGGATGAAAATACATTTTCTTCAAAACACGTTATAAATCTCTGAGCATTCCCTGAGTTCTATTTATCAACCCCATTTGGCCAGATAATTTGGAATTCCTTAATTGTTCTCCATGGTAAACTTCAGATCAAAATCAAGTGTTTCCCAAACTTGAGGCTTCAGCATCATCTTTCACCGTACATGGTTTTGGGTAACTGGATAAATTTAGATAATGAAATTGCGTTTTAACTTTCATTATGAACTATTTGCAATAGAGCGTAAGGAAAAGAAAGAAAAGGAGTGAGTGATTTTATTATTAAATGTAAAGAAATGAATTCATAGTGTCAAGAATTTGAAATCAAATACTGTAAAAGTTCAAAGGTGGGGATTTATTCAAATTTACAAGTTTGGGATCACAAAAAGTGGAGATTGGATTTCTCTTAAATAGAATTAACACCTCGGGGTACCTGGGTGGCTCAGTTGGTTAAGTGTCTGCCTTCAGCTCAGGTCATGATCCCAGGGTCCTGGGATCAAGCCCTGTGTCTCACTCCCAGCTCAGCAGGGAGTCTGCTTCTCTTTCTACCCCTCCCCTTGCTTGAGTTCTCTCTCTCTCTCTCTTTCTCAAATAGATAAAATCTTTTATAAATAGAATAAACACCCCTATCCATTACACAGTCTCTTCATTAAGCTTCTTTTTAAAGCTTTTTATTTTTTTATTATGTTAATCACCATACATCATAATTTTTGATAAGCCTTGAGTGCTTGCTTGTATCATCACAAGAGCTACAAAAACTTGAGGACAACTCGAGGTGTATTTCTCATTCCAAAATCTCCCATCCAACTGTTAGATTTTCAAAGGCAAAGATTGTACTTTATTCATTTCAGAATTACTGTGCCTTTAATGGATGGTAACTTTTATAAAGCAGAATCACAGCAAATGCTTACCAAAGTTCAACCTTACTTTGCATAATTCGGAGGTGCAGTACCTAAAGCAGATGGTGAAGAGTTTTATTAAGACAATTTTTTTTAAAGATTTTATTTACTTATTTATTTGACAGAGAGAGAGAGAGAGATCACAAGTAGGCAGAGAGGCAGGCAGAGAGAGAGGAGGAAGCAGGCTCTCTGCCAAGCAGAGAGCCTGATGCGGGCCTCTATCCCAGGACCCTGAGATCATGACCTGAGCCGAAGGCAGAGGCTTTAACCCACTGAGCCACCCAGGTGCCCTATTAAGACAATTTTTAAGAGTTTTAGGTTCACAGAAAATCAAGGGAGAAAGTACAGAGATTGCTCATGTCCCCAGCCCCCACACATGCATAGCCTCCCCTATTATCAACATCTCCCACCAGAGTGGTACATTTGTTATAATTGATGAGCCTACATTGACCTGTCGGAATTGCCCTAAGTCCATAGTTAATCTTAGGGTTCATCTTGGTTTTGTACATTCTATGGGTTTGAATAAATGGGAAATGACATATATTTATTATTATTATATCATACAGAGCATTTTCCTACAAATCCTTTATGTTCCCCCTATTTGTCTCCCTTCTTCCCATCAACCAGTAGCAACCACTGATCTTTTTTAAATTGTCTCCATAGTTTTGCCTTTTCTAGGATGTTGGAATCACACAGTATGATACCCTTTTCAGATTGACTTCTTTCCCTTAGTAATATGCATCTAAGTTTTCTCCAGGTCTTTTCATAGCTTGATAGCTCATTTTTGTGTGTGTGTGTGTGTGTGTGTGCTGAATAATATTTCATCATCCGGGCGTACCACAGTTATTGATCCATTGACCTTGGTTCCTTCCAAGTTTTGGAAATTATGAAAAAAGCTGCTGTGCATATCATGTGCATATTTTTGTGGGGACATGTTTTCAGCCCCTTTAGGTAAATACCAAAGAGTGTGTTTGCTGGAGCATATGGGAAGAGCATATTTGGTTTTGTAAAAACCACCAAACTGTCTTCCAAAGTGGCTGTACCATGTTGCATTCTCACTAGCAATGAATGAGAGTTCCTGTTGCTCCACATCCTTGTCAGCATTTGGTGTTGTCAATGTTCTGGATCTTGGGCATTCTAATGGGTGTGTAGTAGTATCTCATTGTTTTTTCAATTTGCATTTTCCTGATGGCATAGGATGTGGAGAACCTTTCCATATACTTCTTTGACACCTGCATACTTTTTTGATGAGGTATCTGTTAAAGTCACTGGTCCATGCTTTAATCAGGTTGTTAAAGGATAGAGTTTTCACAACAACTCTGATAAGCAGGTATTATCATCATTTGAGATACAAACACAAAGGCTTAGGAAGGTTAAGTATCTTGTTTGAGATTACATATCACCAACTTCACGGGAAGTACCACAAATTCAATTCTGATTCCAAAGTCCATGCTATAATAAACCAGAAATGACACAGGCGTCTAAGTCTGATGAAGCCTAACATATGCAGGCATATTTTCTAAAATTAAAATATAAACATTCCTCTGAATTAAGAAACATTATGTTCAGAACTGATTACTAGTACTTTTTTGTTTCATATGGTTACATAGTCAGGAAGTTTGAACCTAATCGAAAGCTAATCACTGGTTGTCTAAGGACAGGATTGGTGTGCAATTCAGTAGAGAGGGCGGGGAGGGATAGGATAACATCTGAACATGAGGAAACTTGGAAATGATGAGTATATGATTCCTTTGACATGATGGAATAACATGATAACATGATGGAATGACATGATGGAAAAAGCAAGACATTAGGACAGAAAATAGATTAGTAATTGCTAGTGTTTGGTACTGGTTGGAGAGAATGACTACAAAGAGGCAAGATAGAATAAGTTTGGGGGATGGAACTGTCCTATACCTTGATTTCATGGTGAATACTATAGGATGTAATTCTTAGTACTGTATCCTAAAAAAAGTAATTGGTACCGTATATAAATTATACCTCAACAAAACATACAGGTATTCTTTAAAAATCTGAGATATAAGGCTAATGGATGAGAAGGCCAAGCATATTTATCTCCTTGTGTTTGTTTACCAGGGCTTCCATAACAAATTACCACAAACTTGGTGATTTAAAACAACAGGAATTTATTCTCTTGTAACTCTGGAGGCTAGAAGTCTAAAGTCGAGTTTGATATTAGCTGGATCATGCTCTCTCTGAATGCTCTAGGACACTAGTTTTAGAATTTAGGGCCCACCCTAACTCAGTATAACCTCATCTTAACCAATTAACATCTATAAGGACCCTATTCCATATATGGTCACATTCTGTCATTTCAGGTGGACATGAAATTGAGGGGGTGAAACTGTTCAACCTACTGCAACCCTCTTGGAGATGATATAGTTTTAATTATATTTTGATATGGCAACTTTATGTCGATATTTCCAAGTATTTTTCTGTACAATTATCTTGAGAAAATTTTGGATGGCTGAGATTCTTGTATCCTAATTGTGTATAACAAATTTTAAGTTGATCAGGGATGTCAACAAGAAAGCTAGGCTCAGCATCCAAATGAAGCAGCTGGGGCACATTTGGCAAAAGAGAAAATCTTCTATGCAGAAACTGATAGAATATTTCAAATAATGCTAGTCCTTTTTATGAAAATGTCAGAGGACCATTTTATATTTGGTCAGAAATTCTGTGTAGCTTTTGTGTAGAAGCAGTAATTCCAGCAGTGTTGGTTCAAATGGTTTCATCTGCCAATTTCCCAAAATCCCATCTGGTTCTAGTACTCTGGCCAAATCCATGCAGGAAAAATAATTATTGTTACATAACCCATCCCTGAGTAAGACAGATAATCTTACTTTTTGATAAGGATATCAACATTTTCTTATATTCACCAAACAGTCACAAATTCATTTTGGCTAAAAATTCTACCCCAATTCTTCACCGTTGGCCAATAGCATGAGGCAGAACTGATACTCTGTCAATTCCAAGGTTAGGTTTCAAATGGTTACATACTTCTCTTCTTTGTCTCCTGGAACCAAGCCTAAACAAATTGGGGCAAGCCTGCTGTACAATGAGAAACATACTGCGTATTCACCCCATCATTTTCATTGACAATCACTTCCCAGATATGTTAGTAAGGCTATCCTTGTCCAGCAGGCTCCTGCCAAGCTGACCCTGAGAATACAAATAAGTCCAACCAAGAACACCCAAGCCTGGCCCAGGTCAACAGAACTGCCCTACTTACCCAAAGACATATAAGCAAAAACAAATGTGTTAAGGCTTGGTTTTTATACTGATTCCTTAGTAGAGACACATATTGATAGAACTGGGTTAGGAAATATCTATAAGAATATAAAAGATTATTTGATGAGTCCCTGCTAGGTCAATGTCAGTATGCATCCATATTTTATTTTAGTAGAAGATTTTATTTTAGTAGAGGAGATATACTGGGGGTCATTAACACTTCATTAATCAAATCAAACTTTTCATAATTAATTCTTTCCTAAGCCAGTACACAAAATGGTGAGGATTTGCTTTTCATTGTATATTTGTCATTTGTTTTTTTTTTTTAATTGAGACTCTGGAAAGTATGCAAGTTAAAAACATGGTATCAATTTGTTTTCTACTTTATTGTGCATTTTCTTTTACTGTTCAAAATAAGACCATACAGAAAGGACTGCGTGTTCACTTTGACAAGACCCACCTGAAACATGCAATGAAGGCCATCAAAATATCTCATTCAGTTTATGGAACAAAAAGGTTTTTGTGAGTGATAGAGCCTACTATCTTTCATTAAATCAGTTTTGTCTCTGATTTTCTTTTCTCTCTAATCATCTAAAGTGTTTGGCTAATTGTCTTTGCTTTTCACTCTCCACCTGTAATCTCTCTAGTCAAGGAATCTTATTGGGGTTGTATTTATTTTCAAGCAATTTAATTGCACTTTTCAGTTCATGTCAAAATTGTAACATCTAAATTGCTTACTATCTACCTTAATTCTAAAGGATTTTTTTGCCACAAATTATACCTTCCACCTACCTTCCTGAACAAAGCAAAACACAAAATTCACCAGCATTTTGAAGAAAAATCATTCATTTCATTGCAATTGTTAAGTCATTTCATGATAATGATTCTGGGAATAAAGTATAACCACTTCTAGGTCTTCATGTGAAATAATTTCCCCTGAGGAGCTGAACTTCTTTGCAGAACGGCATTTCATGATTATTATTTATTAACAAGGACTTTTCAGATATAAAACAAAGATGCACAACAATGGCAGATGGTGGATAGAGATACTTACAAAGTCATACTAGCTTTCTTTTTTTTTTAAATGCAGGAAATATGGAGGTTTCTGAGAAAATAAGATAGACATTGATATTCAAAGCCTACACCCTGTGTTAGTAGTTCAAATCAAAGCCACACAATGCTTAAAGGTCAATTGCTGTTTGGCAATTATGGCTTGACAAATAGACTGACCTGTTCTGATTCCAGAAGTCCATGTATCTCTCTCATATTTGACATTAATTGGCCCTTCAGTGGCTTCACAGAGGCCAGTAGTTGAATAAACTTTGGAGAATGAGCTTCTTCTCTACCACAGATACTGCTCTTGGCTTTATTAGTAGACACAATTTGAACATGTTCTGCCTTATTACTATCAGCAAAGCATAAAAAGAATGAAACTTTCTGAAGTAAAGTAATGAAAATGGAGGATAACAACAATAAGGAAATATCATTTTCAATCATGATCCTTCTAGGGTTATAGCTGTCACCTGCCTCAAGTCTCCATAAAATTTATGGGAATACTTTCAAACTCTTTTCATTCTTCCAAGGCTTAAGATCTTCTATTAAAGGTCCTATGTAAATTTTGACACCTTTCTTCCGACCTTATTTTTACAAAAAATTAATCATCATCATCATCATCATCATCATCATCATCATCATCATCATCATCCAAGTATATCCTCGAGTCATTTTGTTCTTTTTTGTCCTTCTGTAACATCTATCATCTCTAGCAATTTTAATTCTGCCATTGTGGTCCAGAATATGGCCCCAGAAATGCAGATTAATTTGAGAGACTGAAAATGGAAATATGGGGCAAAATTCATCCTTTATGGATAGCAGTTCTATGAAGGGAACTTGAAAGATCCTCAAGGGTTGGTCTCAGTCCAGTTTGCCTACCCACAAGGCTGTGTCACCTTTGCTTGATCCAAGATGCTTTGGGTCAGAGTATAACAGGTTGTGCCAAGGCCCACTTCTGAAGCTACATTATCCTAATTACATGTCTCAGGCTACTGTCTTTAGGAAAAAAATGATACCTATAACTTGGGATATATTTTTTTTTTAAATTTTATTTTTATTATTTGCCCAAGGGGTACAGGTCTGTGAATCATCAGGCTTACATCTTTCACAGCCCTCACCAAAGCACAAACCCTCCCCAATGTCCATAACCCATCCACCCTATCCCTACCCTCCCACCCCCCAGTAACCCTCAGTTTGTTTTATGAGATTAGAAGTCTCTTATGGTTTGTCTCCTTCCCCATCCCATCTTGTTTCATTATTTTTCCCTCCCTACCCCCCACA